>VZTM01031324.1:2452-14613 GCA_013400555.1 Jacana jacana
TTTTTTAATGGCAAATTCAGAGCTTGGAAGCAGATGACAGTCTGCTTCCAAGCTCTGAATTTCCCATTAAAAAAGACCTCCTCCCCACCACCCTCAAACGCTCCCTGATCAATATTTCACGCTGCCCTCCGGGCATCCAAACAAGAATAAACCCATCCAACCCCCCTCCCCGCCCTAAAAAAAAACACCCCTAGCTCCAAATTGACACAGGCATCAACCTTCCTGCGCTGCTTTGAAGGACCTGGAAGGGGAAAGGCTANTGGGGCAGCCTCGCAGGCGACGTGCTGGATGCTGAGCTGCCGGGGGTTCCTCCTGCAGCTCCTGCTGCTGCTCAGCAACAGCGGCAGCAAACGTCACCCTGCGGCATCCCACCCTCCTCCCGGCGCTGGAAACTGCCTCCAGGGAGCTCCTTCCCACCCTATTCCCAAGGACTCGCTGCCTCCAGTGCCCCCAGCAGCACTCGGCTGGCAGGGCCCCAGCAAAGCTTCCTATCGCTCCATGTGCACATGACAGCAGTTCCTGTCCCGGGAAGGAAGGTGTTGGGAGAAAGGAGGTAATTTCACAGGAACAGACAAAGAGAACTGCCAAAGCTCCTGCTTGAAGGAAGGTGAGAGGTCTGCAACCACCAGAACAAGGCTCCTGCCCTTGAAGGCAGCAGGAACTGTCTCTCATCCCCAAAAATTCTGGGTAGAGCATTTCACGCTGAGGATATCATAATGCAGGTCATCTCATGACCTTCACTGTGTTGTTGCTGGTAAAGACTGCAAGGATGACCAGAAGCAGGACAGAACAACCTCCAAACATGGAGAAGGGAGAAGGGTTTGACCCTGACAGAGGGGAGATGGAGCTGAGCTGTGGGGAAGAACTTCTTTGGGGTGAGGGTGGTGAGAGCCTGGCCCAGGTTGCCCCGAGAAGCTGTGGCTGCCCCATCCCTGGAGGGGTTCAAGGCCAGGTTGGAGGGGGCTTGGAGCCACCTGGGCCGGTGGGAGGTGTCCCTGCCCAGGCACACCTGGGGGGCTTTAAGGTCCCTTCCAACCCAAACCATTCTGTCATTCTGTAAGTTAGATAAGCCAGGGCACTTCCCAGTGGGAAAAGAGGACGAAGAGGGAATGTCACAGACCTTCAGAGAGCCTGAGCAAAGCCCTGCCTCGTTGGTACAGGAGTGAGCAGACATCCAGTGATGCTGGGAGATGCAAGGACCCACACCAATCAAGATCTGTCTGAGCAGTGGGCAGCTGAGCTTTGCAAAGGTGGCCACAACACCTAAAAGCTGGTGGCACGTGTTTGAGGACAAGTTCAGGGAAGAGAAGAACCAGCAGGTGTTACTGAATACAAATAAAAACCCCAAACCATGCCCAGCTTCCGTCATCCCGAGTGTCTGAGAGGGTTGGATCACACGTGTCCTGCCGCTCTCCTCCCGAGGTGTCCCGTGTCCCATGACGCTGGTCCCGATGGACCGTGGGTCTGAGCCGGGCCAGCAGCTGCTGCGGTTTAAACCCCACATCTGTCCAGCCAAGCAGCTGAGGATTAGGCTCCATCTACGTTCCTGAAGTGTGACAGCCCCGTCCTGCCTCCCTGCAACAACCCATGCAGAGACCTCAGAACTTTCCTTCCCTCTGTCTGGAGACACCACTAAACCGGGCGTTTCATGTGGGAGGAAAGTATTCACCGTGGCTTTAAAAATACCCCCAAGTCCAGAAATACTTCAGCAAACTCCAGTCTATCACTATGGGGCTCTTTTTGCCCCAAAGCCCCGTAGCCCATGTGAGCAGCTCCCTGCCCATCCCCCTGAAGGAGCGGCCAGCCCTCTCCAACCCCGCGCTGGGATTTGAACCGCAGGGTTCCCCTGGGGACAGATACCCTCCGGGCCTCTCTCCCTCAAACTGCAGCCCCAGCTCACCCAATCCCAGTATTCTTACTGGCAGCTGAAATCAGGATCTTTTCCACATCGAGGTTGAGTGCTGTTGGTGCTTCCCTTCCTGCACACCACACCGACAGCGAGTCCACAGTCCCAGCGTGGCCTGGAGACCCCTGGAGGTGCAGCAGGTCGGTGTCCTTTCACAACCGAAAAGCTCAGGCACCACAAAATACAACTCCCCTCATTAAAACAAGGAGGAGGCCTCGACAGCACCGGAGACAGAACCTGCTCTTCCCAGTCTGGCTGTGGTACACGAGAATGGGGATGAAAAAAAAACCCCAACCTCAAACCCCAAAGGACCGAATTAGAACCCGAAATACTCAATTTACTCAAATCAGAGCTACCAGAAGTTGGTTGGACAAACCAAGACTGCCGGGGTGTTTGCTGCAAGACCATTCAAGAGGGGGAAAAAGAGCCCCAGCTGAGACTGGGATTTCCAGAGGGACACGAGGCAGCAGCATTCCCCAGTTCCTCCGATCCTTTAGGGCAGGAATCCCTTTGGATTCCTTGCAAAGTCTTTCCAACATGGTCCAAAGCAAGTGGAGCAAAACCTGCTCTGATGCTGGCAACAGGCTCGGGGAAGAGCCTCAGAGGGGGCTCGGTTATGGGGTTTTCCCACACACACCTGGGAGTCTCCAGATGGAATCTGAAGGTGCCCCTGACAGCCAGGGAGCTCATGGTCCCAAAGGTGGGACACAGAGTCCCAGAACGGGGCAGTTGTCCCAACACCCACCATTTATTGCCGGGCCAGAGTTTTAATCAGCGCTGCACGTTCATGGTACCCCCTCTCCTCCTCCCCTGCCCAAGAATAAAGGGGTGTTCACATTTCTTTAGGTTACAGCGTGTCTTCACAGCACTCCTGGGGCAGGAGAAGGCCCATTAGCAAGAATGAGGGTGCCCCTCTGTGTGTCTGCCCCTGGAAGGGCAGGATCGATCCCTCCCCCTCTGCTTTCCCATGGCCCTGGCTGCCCTCTCCCCCAGCCCCAAGGCTGGTCCTGAGGAAGGTGAGCTGTTGTGGAGCTAAACTGCCAGAAAATACCTCTTCTTTTCTTCTGTTTTGGTGGTGGTGGGATATTTTTCGGGGGGTGGTTGGAGCATGAGGGCTTTTTTGGAGCTTGAGATGGCTCAAGGCATTGGCTGGGGGCAGGCAGCGGTGTCACCAGCACAGGGGACACAAGTGGCACGGGAGAAGCAGTCAGATGCACCCGCCCAGGGATCAGCTCGGCCGTGCCAGCGAGTGGCACCGACAACACGGGGCACGTCCAACCCTCCGTCTCACCCGGTCCTTCCCAGCACCCACAGGCTGCTCCCCCAGAAGCAGCTACAGCAGCTCCTTCCCTGGCTTCTCCCCACCAAAGGCTCTCGAGATCAAAGCCCCAGCTCTGGGTACAAACCCACGTGTAATCATACACCTATTTCCAGCCAAACCTACACAAACACACTCCCTGGAGACGGTAAATGCCCGGAGTCGGGATAGCAAACGTCCTCCATCGCCTCGTGTTTGGGTGAGGGAACCGAAGCCCCCATGGGGCTCCTGCTGCTCGCCACGGTGGGACAGGAACGGGCCTTCTCTGTCCCCTCCGTGGGCAAGGCGTCCCCCGCCGCGCTGCGGGGGCTCGCGGGGACGGAGAGAAAGGGAAGGTGAAACATTACATTATGAGGAGTCAACCATGGTTCTCTCGTCCTGCTCCTCCCCGCCGGGTTTCAGGAAGGTTGCCATGGTGATGGGAGCTGAGAGCGACAGCTCTGCGGAGAGCGGGCTCCCGCAGACCCCCCCAGCCCCCAGCACCGTCCCCAGTGCCACCAGGACACTGTAGGTGACACTGCCTCCGTCCAGCTGCACCGACCGCCCCGGGCTGGGGGGCTCCGGGGACTCTGTCCCCTTTCTGGGCTGCAATCCCAGAGCGATTCGGACTCCCTGGGTGGGGGGGGAGATTTCGTGCAGCGATTTCCAGGCGCAGCTGTACCCGTGTGACAGAATTACCCTGAAACAGCCCCAAATGACACCGACGAGACAGGGCTCTGCCACCGCCCGTGGTCCTGGTCCCCTTTGTGGAGCCAAGCGCCATTCTGCACAGCTCGTGAGCACGTGGGAAGGGCTCGAGGGCTTTACAGCAGCAATTCTTGGCGTTTCTATCCTTTATTATCATTAACACCAGAGCTGCCCCGTCTGCACCCACGAAGCCGACGATGGAGACAGCACGGGCACAGGCAGGGTGAACGTGCTCCACACCGTGGATACACCCGTCCAGGCCGGGGCCTCTCCCGGTGCCAGGGTCAGCATTCTGGAGCTTGCTATGTTTTCTATATGTTCCGTTTCATTATTTTCTTCTTAATTGCATTTTAGCGTCAATACTTCATTAGTTCGGTTCATTCTGAACTCGCAAACCTCCTTCTCTCTCCCCCTCCTCTCGGTCAGGGGGGAGGCAGGGCTGTCTGTCGGGCTGGTTCTGGTCAATTCGGCTGAAACCACGACACACAAAAAGCAGCGACGCTCTCGGCTGGTGCTTCTAAACTGACCCTTGGAGGTGGCTCCCACAGCAACGTCCCCGCTGCCACGGGGGTGCCGTGACCCTGGGCAGCTCGTGCTCCCTGCATTCCCCCACAGCCACCCCCTTGCCACCGTCGAGTCGCATCGCATCACATCCCATCCCACTCCCTGACTCAGTTCAGGTAAAAATTGCAGCCTGGGATCTCACCAGCGATTTATCACAGGAGGAAAGGGAGGTCGAAGATAAAGCCTGAAGGAGAAGACACATCCAGGAGTTGAGGAAGAAAAGAGCAAAATCACCTGCTTAAACTGGGAGCCAGCTTTAATTCAATTTAACCCAACGCACATGAAGCAAATTCCTCTCGTTGCTGAACAAAGGAACCGGCGTTATTTTAGGGGTGAAGGGTTACAAACGCGATGAAGCTCTTGAGATAATTACTGAGTCTCTTTTCCAACGGCTCCTGACTTGCCTGAGAGCAAGAACCCCCGGAACAGGCACCACCAGGGAGGAGATGCTCCGAGAAGCACACGTGCCCCGCGCAGCATGGGCAGGAGAGGCGGAGCCCGGGCTGTGAGCGGCGGAACCGAAGGCTGCCCCTCGCCCTCTCCCTCGGTTTTTATCACACAAGCGCCTGCTGTCACAGCTCCACGGCTCGTTTGACACACTCCCCCAGAGCTCCCTGCTCACCAAATTGGAGGGATACGGATTTGATGGGTGGAGTGTTCAGTGGGTGAGGAACTGGCTGGGTGGTCGCAGCCAGAGGGTGGTACTCAATGGCTTGAGGTGCAGATGGGGAGCAGTGACAAGTCCCTCAGGGGTCCCTGCTGGGACCGGTGCTGTTCAACACTCTGATCAAGGATATAGACAGGGGGATTGAGTCCAGCATCAGCAGGTTTGCAGGTGACACCAAGCTGTGTGGTGTTGTCCATACACCAGAGGGACAGGGTGCCATCCAGAGGGAGCTGAAGAGGCTGAAGAGGTGGGCCCAGGTGAACCTGGGTTCAACAAGAGCAAGGGCAGGGTTCTGCACCTGGGCCGGAACAATCCTCACTCCCAATACAGACCAGGGGATGAGGTGTCAGAAAGCAGCCTCGAGGAAAGGGACTTGGGGTGCTGATGGAGGAGAAGCTGGCCATGAGCAGGCAGTGGGCACCTGCAGCCCAGAAGGCCAATCCCAGCCTGGGCTGCATCAAAAGGTGAGAGCCTGGCCCAGGTTGCCCCGAGAAGCTGTGGCTGCCCCATCCCTGGAGGGGTTGAAGGCCAGGTTGGAGGGGGCTTGGAGCCCCCTGGTGTGGTGGGAGGTGTCCCTGCCCAGGGCAGGGGGTGGCACTGGGGGGCCTTAAGGTCCCTTCCCACCCAAACCATTCTGTGATCCTGTGAGCCACAGCGGCTGGTTCAGAAGCTCCAGTAAAGGAGCTCTGGCCACCCAGTTTTCTTCCAAGTGTTTAGTGCCCTGAGCACTCAAGAAAGAGCTTGTCTTTTCCCCACACATCTTTTACTGGCTAAATCAGAGTCTCACAGGAGACTCCTCAGAGAGAAATAACAAGAAGATGACTCCACCTGTCCTAGTGCAGCACTGGGCAGAAGAGACAGACCCTCCGTGTAGGCTCACACTGGTCCCTCTCCACTCCCGGCAGAGAAGGAAAGAGGGGAGGGAGACTCCTGAACCCACAGGACAACAGGCACCAGAATTTAACTTTTGTCACTTTTGCTGATTGTCTCAATAACAGAAGCCCCCTCAAAGCACAGGAGTTATTCCACCCATAACCCAGCAGGCCTGATGCCGCACAGCACCACCACAGCAACCCCCCCAGAGCCGGAGTCGATCTGTCGCTCCTAACCAGGTACTTACCTTCTGGAGGCAAAACATCCTTAGCCTGCTCTCCTCTCTCCTCCAAGGCTGCTGAGCCCAGCCCAGCCTACACAATCCTGAAGCTTCCATCGAAAGCCAACTCACAGAACTGGACATGTCGATGCCCAAACTGCACCTCACACCATCCAGGAGATTTCAGCTGAAGGAAGAGCCTCAGCGCGTACGGTGCAGAGAGACTCCATCTGCCTCCACAGCACAGACAGGCTGGGGCTGATAAATTATCCTGCACTAACTGCACCTTCCAGCTTCGGAAAAGATCCCCTCTCAGCTCATCAGACGTTTCATGTGAAAACCGGGGTCACCTGGGAGCAAGGTGTCCCTCCCCCAGCATTACTGAAGGAGCTCATTACTTGCCTCAAACCATTATGGGAGGAGAAGAGAGACTCCAGATGAATGGCACCACCCAGTGAACTCTCTGAAGCACCAAATGAGCCTTCGGAAAGGGCCGGCAGAGAGGGGACTCCTCCTGAGAAGCCACCACCGTGAGCACGGTGGAAGTGCAAGCAGTAATCCAGAAAAACAGTGAACAGCCCCGTTTCACCCCAAAAGCAGCAGCCAGAATACACGTTTGGGAAAGTAAGCCATTGCCAGGGACAAGACCTGGAAGGAGATGAGTCCAGGGAAGGTGCAGGGAAGCCCACCCTCAGGGCAAGCCCACTATTATAAAAGCAGAAGGAAAGTGCTGAAGAGCAGAGCCCAGCTCCAGGCAGGTCCTGCATCCTTGGGCAGCCCGAGCCTGCACTGCAGGAGAACTGACCACATCCACGTATCCCAAACGGACAACACTCCTTACTGAAGGTGCAAATCTGCATGGGTCCCTCCCAACCCTAACCATTCTGTGAGTCTGTGACTGTGCATCGCTCCCATACATTTGTCCCCAAAACAACATCCCCATGGTTAGTCTGGAGAAGAGGAGGCTGAGGGGAAACCCCACTGCCCTCTACAGCTCCCTGACAGGAGGGTGGAGAGAGGGGGGTGGTGGCCTCTTCTCCCAAGGGAATAAGGACAGGAGCAGAGGAGATGGGCTGAAGCTGCAGCAGGGGAGGGTCAGGTTAGACACTGGGAAGAACGACTTTCCTGACAGAGTGGTCAGACACTGGACCAGCCCAGGGAGGTGGTGGAGTCACCACCCCTGGAGGGACTTGAGAGCCCTGGAGAGGTGGCACTTCAGGGCCTGCTCTGGTGGCAGAGACCATGGGGGTTTTGTGTTGTGGTTGGACTGGGTGGTCTCAGAGGTCCTTCCCAACCGTAACAATTCAGTGATTCTGTGAAATCTCCTCACGGTTTTTAGGCACTGGGTAAAGAGCACATTCTGTAAACAGTATCCAATAATCTTTCAGGTCCTACAGCTGAGGGTCCATCCCAGCACACCAGGACCTCAGTGCCGTACAGAGAGCGCTCCTGCAAGAGCTTTAAATAAATTAAGCACTAATTGAAGTGCAGTTTTCCAGAACGTGAGCAGACTCGTCATTTTTGCCAGTGAGACTGAGAAGGGAGCAAAGGCCTCTCCAGGAACTCAAACAGGGTTTTCAATGGAGTAACCGAAGCTTTACCTTCTGTAGGAAGAGGACAATCCTCACAAGCATCTTGGCGTGCAGCTCCTCCAGGGTGAAGAGCGTGCGGGGCGTGCGGATGAAAATCTTGGTCTTGCCGTAAGCAACGTCGTGCTGGAACCCGTGGCACTCGATGAGCTTCTGCACCGCCTCCTTGTCCGAAGGGAGGTCGTGGTTCGGCCAGGTGAACTCCGAGATCATCTTGTACCTGGCATTAGAAGGCACGATTTACAGAGGTGAGCTTCTCATCCAGGTTCTCAAGAAGGCCAACCCTCAACCCGGCTTATGGAGAACCGTGACCTCAATTCTAATAAAATTAACTGTGGATCAAAGAGCCTCGAGACACCCCGTGTAGGAATCACGATCCTCAAAATCCAATGAATGAGTATGAGGCACCATTTTGTGAGATGCTGAAAAAGAACATTATGGGAAGCTCATTTCATCCACACCGACCTGGTGCAAGAGGACAAACCCCACCACTGTCCCCCTGCAGAGTGGGCAGCTCCGTCATTCCCACTTTCAGTGTTCAATTGTCAATGTCTTTGTGAGGAAGAAAAGCTGGCCAGGCTCAGGAACAGCGTGGCCAGCAGGAGCAGGGAGGTGACCATCCCCCTGTGCTCAGCTCTGGTGGGGCCGCACCTCCAGTGCTGGGTTCAGTTTTGGGCCCCTCACACCAAGACATGGAGGTCCTGGAACATGTCCAGAGAAGGGCAACAGAACTGGTGAGGGGTCTGGAGCACAAGTCCTGCGAGGAGCGACTGAGGGAGCTGGGATTGTTCGGTCTGGAGAAGAGGAGGCTGAGGGGAGACCTCATGGCACTCTACACCGTCCTGCAGGGAGGGTGTGAAGAGGAGGGGGTCGGCCTCTTCTCCCAGAGAACCCATGACTGGACTGGAGGGAATGGCCACAAGCTGCCCCAGGGGAGATGTAGATGAGGTTTCAGGAATGCCTTTCTCTCCCCCAGAGTGGTCAGGCACTGGGACAGGCTGCGCAGGGAGGTGGGGGGGTCACTGTCCCTGGTGGGGTTCAAGAACGGTCTGGACGAGGGGCTGCGAGCCAGGATTGAGTGCTGAGTGGGCAGGATTGGTGACAGGAGGACGGTTGGAGTGGATGGTCCTTTTCAACCTTGTGACTCTGTGACCCTCTGACTGGGTTTGCTCCCCTCCCGCCGCAAGCAGCCCACTGTAACCAGGTGTTCAGTCAGAAAACCTAGACTTAAAAATTCTGCAAACGATGTTCTCATCCATCATACCTGTGAAATAACAAATGTTTTACCCCAGCAGAGAGCTGAGTGCCGGGCTCTGAGCAAACACCCTTCCTGCCTGGAACTGCCGTTCCATCGATCCCTCCCATCCCAAGAGCGAGAGGCGGCGGACGGGACTCGGGCAGCCCCGGGCAGAGAGGGGGCAGCTGCCTCAGACTCCGGTCTCTGCCGGGCTTGGCAGCCTCGCAGCGCGCTGGTCGGGTCAAGAGATGTTGGCACAGAGCCACGATGAACCTTCTGCAGCAGATTTCTGGACAATATCCAACACCTAACGGGCATGTTCACTGCAACAGGGCCCGCATCCACCTTCCCAGTGAAGGGAGGGCGCAGCCACCGTAACCCTGCTCCGGCCCGAGCCCACGATCCCAGTCAAGCATCCATCCCAGCCCTTCAGACACTGGGAATTTTCAGCTCCTGGTAATGGAGGCAGCAGTAAAGCTTTTCACTGGGGAGGGGCTGCGCGGAAGGAGCTACTGAAGAGAATAAAATAAGCCTGAACAGAAATACATCACACTCTCGCCTCCATTCATCGAATTACCCTTCCAGAACCAGCTGCTGGAGGGGGGAATGGGGGTGCACGCTGTGTCTAAGCAGGGAACCCCCCCACTGGGAGGGTTTCAGCACAGCCCTGACCTCTGATAAACCAGCCATTAACCCCTCCTCAGGCACCCCGCAATGCCCTGTTCTGCACTGACACCTGGCTGGGAAAAGCATTCCCCCCTCACGGACATCAGGGTTTCACACCCCTTCCTCTCTCCTGTTCTCATCAGGAAAACGTCCCTGCAGTAAGGGATTCACTGGGAAAATCTTCCACCTGGAGACCTTTAAATTAGGAGAGAGGGAAAACAAACCAGCAAGGGAAGTGGGGGTGCACCCCCCCGTTACCAAACGGGCCCCTCTGTCACTGGGACCCGAATGCAAGAAAGGGACAAGCGGCTGGGTGACAAGGGCTGAGCATGAGCCAGCAGTGTGCCCAGGTGGCCAAGAAGGCCAAGGGCATCCTGGCTTCTATGAGAACTGGTGTGACCAGCAGCAGTAGGGAGGGGATTGTCCCCCTGTGCTCAGCACTGGTGAGGCCACCCCTTGAGTCTGGTGTCCAGTTCTGGGCACCTCAACCCAAGAGAGATCTGGAGGGGCTGGAGTGAGTGCAGAGGAGGGACACGGAGCTGGGGAAGGGCCTGGAGAATCAATCTCATGAGGAGCCATTGAGGGAGCTGGGAATGTTGAGTTGGAGGAAGAGGAGGCTGAGGGGAGACCTCATCCCTCTCTGCAACTGCTTGGAAGGACACTGGAGAGAGGCTGGTGCTGGTCTCTTCTTACGGGGAATCAGCGATAGGAGAGGGAATGGCTGCAAGCTGCAGCAGGGGAGGGTTAGGCTGGCCATGAGGCAAGAATTCTTCCTGGAAAGAGTGGTCAGAGCCTGGACTGGGCTGCCCAGGGAGGGGGTGGAGTCCCCACCCCTGACTGTGTTTGAGATGGTTGAGCTGTGGTGTTGAGGGATCTGGTGTAGGGGAGACCTTTGCAGAGTGGGGCTGATGGTTGGACTCATGATCCCAAGGGATATGATTCTATGACAAAAACCAAAAACCTGCCCCGAAGAAATATTTACTTCTCATCCTCTTTTCCAACAAAACCAGGATATTTAAAGCCACCCTGAGGCAAAGGGACCCCCTCCCTCCCGCCCCACAGGTGGTGGGACATCCCCGTGTCTCTCCGGTGGCGCGTGGGCTGCGGTGCCCCCAGCACCCCGCCCGCAGCAGAGCAGGACCGGGGTGTCCCCGCGGGTCACCCTCCCACCCGCGCTGCTCACTATGGCCAGGGGATCCCAAAATAGACCTCCCGCTGACACCACGGCCCTGCCCTGCCCCGAGATCCCACCAGCTCCCGGGGCACCCGAACGTTACACACCCCTTTCTACACCACCTTGGGTCCTCCTCCTCCTTCTCCCTAGGTGGCCACAGGAGCACCGGGCAGAGCCCAGGCTGCTACTGGAGTAGATAATATTCCCAGTATAACCCTGCTAAGAACCAAGACTCTTGCGAGACGCTTTAATGAAGCAGTTTCAAGGCCAAGAACCGTCCCTGCACAGGAAGCTGGGTGGCACGCTCGCTGTTCAGGGCTCCCGGCGAGGCCTCCACGCTCCGATCCAAGGCCTGGGGACAGGCAGGGGGATGCCTCCGCGGGGCACGTGTTGGGTTACGGGGGCAGATGCCTCGCAGGCGCCACACCCCCCCCTGTTCTGAAATCCAAGCAGCTCCTCTTGTTATATATTAAACCAAAGAATTCATCACGTCTATTTAAGACACACGGTCCCGCCACGTGTCTCACACACCCACGGTAAGTTTGCAGATGACACCAAACGAGGTGGGGGTGTTGATCTGCTGGAGGGTAGGAAAGCTCTGCAGAGGGACCTGCACTGGTTGTATCCATGGGCCGGGCCAAGGCCAATGGGGTGTGGTACAACAAGGCCAAGTGCTGGGTCCTGCATTTTGGGCACAACAACCCCCTGCAGCACTACAGGCTGGGGCAGAGTGGCTGGAGCTGCCCGGGAGAAAAGGACCTGGGGGTGGTGGTGGGCAGCCAGCTGAACATGAGTTAACTTCTTATATGTGTTTATATATATATCTATAAAATCAGGCACACACTCACATATCCAGACACACAGACATGTATCTCGTATCTAAATCCCCATACACATCTCCCACCCCCTCGAAGAGCAGAGCAAAACAGGTTTGGGCTCAGAAAACCTGAAAGTTTCAGGGCCTGTGGGGGAGTTAAACGTCTGTTTGTGGGTCTCAACCTCCAGAAGATCTTTTGCAAACAGACAAGAGAGTTACATCCCAAAATCACCTCTTGCTTAATAACTCTTAATTTTCAAATGTGTCCCCCATCCTGTGCCAGAGCCCAGAGCTGAAGGGTCTGGAGCCCCCACCATGTTCCCAGTCTCCCAATAACCCAGTTAAATATAAAGGAAGATAAATCCCTTGTGATCCTGTTCAAAACCACTCAGAAAACGTGCAGTTCGTACTAGAAATCATATCACAGAATCAGGGAATTGTCA
>VZTM01031330.1:0-10444 GCA_013400555.1 Jacana jacana
TCCATTTTGCCATTTGGTATCAACGATAGTACAAGTCTGAAACATTAGCAAACGCACACAGAATTCATAGGCTGTCCCTCTCCCCTCACCTCAGAGAGAGAGAGGTGGGGGAGAGCATCTGTTGTTCACCTCAGTGGCCAGTCCAGCTCAAACCACAATAGGCTGTTACTAGAAGTGGGTCAGAAGCACATCTGTCTGTCTTTAAAGAGGTGAAAAAAAAGTCTACACACACTTTGGGATTTCCCAATTCTTATGATTGCTCCAAGTAAAAGCTTAAGTCCTTCTACCTGTCAAAGAGTAACCCAATAGCAGAATGCTTTTGTATTTTCTCTTCTGGTCATTCAAATTAAGAATCCTCCCTGCAATGCTCCCATCAGACACAAGGACATTATTACCCTAATTAATGTTTGAGGGCACTATGCCTTTATAAGCTGTATGACTTCTGAAATTCTGAGACAATTGCCTACACCATGCATCTCAAGTGACTGCAGTACAGATCACGATTAATAGAGGAATTAACTTACCTTTTTGTTAATTTCTAGCATTCCGATGAATGAAAGAGGCAAAACTTGGAATACAGCAAGATAGAACAATACAGACTGCTGGATACCTGCCTGGGAAGGAATAGCAATACTGAATATAGTTATTATATTTAAATCATTTTATTAATGGTGGGACATCTCCATCTTCTACCACAGTAACAAAGCATAATGTCTCTACCTCTGTTCTTGTAAGGGTTTTTTTAAATTATTTTGTAAAAATTTAAGAATTACAGATTTTTTCAAAAAACTTACCTGTCGTGCTGCTGCAGGAAGCTTATTCTGAGCTGACTTTACAACCATTACCTCTTGAGGAGTATCCCAGCTCAAATACCTATTTATGACAAGAAAGGTCTACCTTAATAATTTAAAAATAATTTAATAGTAAATACATTTTTTCACATAAATTATAATCTACTGTAAGTCGTCAGATCCCTGTGTCCAGGCAACCCGTTCAGTATCTGGTTCAGGGCAGGTACCTGAGATGCTTGCTGTCTGCAATAATGCAAACCCCAGGGAACCAGGAAAGGCTTATTCCATACAGGATTGTGAGAAAAATATTGAAAGTATGAACATTCATGATCTTAACTTTTCTCCCTCCCTTCACTATCACCCCTTATCTTAGCCTTCAGCCTAAAGGAAATAATTTCTTCTGAGAACTGAAAAGAAAAAAAAAGATGCAGATTACCAAAAGCAGTAGCTGCTCTGCTTTAAAGAGCAAAATGGCTACCCCATGAAGAAGAATGTTTGACAGTTAAAAATGGATTAAACTTTAAATGTATTTTTCTTATGTTTTATTAAGTTTGTCTTACAGCTCTTAAATGTCCCCTCCTAGCATGTTGCTATTGGAATATTAAAGGCTGTAAAATTGCCAGAGGAAAGCCAATAGTTGCTTAGTTTTCATGGCTTTTGCAGAACTTGATATCATATTCAAAACCGTAATACCTAAGCTGCTGAAATTCTTCTATAGAAAACAGCAGGCAGGAACAGCACTCCAGGGTAATACGGACTAACGAACCTTAGTCAGCCATAGGATAATACCAAAATAAACCTAATTCTCTTTCTCCAGTATGGTACTGATGATGGTTAATTATAGAAAGTCTAGTCAATGTTTAATACCTGAATTTGCAACAGGAACCAGCAAGGTATATTTTTTCCAGTATTTCTCCACTATCAGCAGAGCGACGCAGAAGCCAGTTCTGCACTGTCAAGACTATCAGGGAAGATTTATAGTCTGATGGACTTGGTAGCATTTCCCCCTGCATCACAAAAGGTTCTCAGAAAAAAGTTTGTACCAGAACACATAACATTTCGGCACAGTAACAAGAAAACAGACATTAATACACATTTGACAAAAACTTGCTTGCTAATCACGTGAGGGTCTTTAAGCTCACGTCTGTGCTAAACAGTCATCTGACTGTCACATAAATAATCTGTTGTCACACTATTTGCAAGCCAGTTACCTTTTCTAGAAAAGAAGTTTTAAAACTTCCTTGCTTTGCCAAAATGAAGTGTAACTGCATATTGATAAAATTGACACCAGTCTTGAAGGGAAAATCATTTAAGTATTGCAGAACAAGACATTCAGTGGTAACTCAACAGCAGCTGCTAAGAACGGTATTCACACTGCTTTATTTTTAGGCACCTCAAGGATGGGGCTAATAGTTCTAAACTCTGTGGACACTGGAGGAGAAGACGACTCCTCAAGGAGGAGTGAAATTATAACAGCAGAACGGCTGTTGGGCAGAGCTGCTTCAATGGGTCTTCAGTTTATCTGCTTCTTTTTAAATGTCAACAGATGCAGTAAAATCTTTAATTCCCACCTACTGCCCTTGCTAATTAAAACAAAGAAAAAATTCAAGAGAGTTTATGCTGTAAGGAATTAGAGCTAGTTACATAAGCATAAAGGCGCTGCTTTTAAAATCCTCCATGAAAGCTCACAAAAAATCAGGTAAGCACACCTCGAAAGATTTAGTCAAATTAAATAAGCACATTGCAACTTTAAATTACCTAGCTCCATAAAAACACTGAGAAAATAATTCACAGGAAAGAACACTCTATTCCAAAGATGTTTCACTGAAAGATTTTTTCTCTTTTTTTGGCACAACAATGCTCTACTAAAAAGTCACCTTACCAGTGGACATTCCAGTAATAAAGCATCTTCTATTTTTTCTGACTTAGAACACTTTGGCTTCTGATAAAGAATTCTTGGCTCTCGTGCAATGCTGGAGAAAAATGATTGCTAATCATTAGTATACTTTATAAAATACTTTTTATCCACAGGTCATTTCATACAATTTTATAAATCCTCCGTCTCCTTAGGTAGGTCAGAAATGTAAACATTTTTACTTTGTAAATATAAATGGAAATTGCTCTTAAAATAAGAAGTAAAAAACAATAGTTAGTATAACTTAATATTTAAAAGCTAACTTCCTCTGAAATTTCTATTTAGGTGCTGTGATTTCTTTGTTTTGTTTTGAAATAATGAACTTAATAGTAACATTCTTCCTTCAGTGATGTACATTAGAAAGAAAGCATATTCCAGAAATTCAGGATCATCCTGGAACCGTCTCCTCAAGCTCTTCCAGTGTCACCTTTCAATAATATGAAGGCCTGGCATCACATACAGATATTTAAAAGAAACATTGTAGAATAAAAATTTAGCAGCGTGCACATCTTTTGCCTCGGGGAGAGGATGAGACAAAGATAAACCTGAAAGATGTTAGACAGGTTAGCCCAGTACTGGAAAGCATTCAGACAGCGGAGGAATAAACCACCACTAAGTAGATTTAGATCTCTGCTCTTAGTGATAGATTAATTTAATAAACTCTCAGTGGTTTATGCTGACAGAGTAATTTGTCTTTCATGTATCATAAGACCCTGTCTCAAAACTGTTCTGACCACAACTTAGTAAAACAGTTCTCCGAGCCCCTGCTCCTCCCTCACAAGAGGGAAGGGCAAGGACAAGGCCTGGTGCAGGACTTCCCATCCTCTACCCTGCCCTGTGCCACCTCCTAAGCTGTGCCTCTGCAGCTCATCACAGAATAGGAGAGTACATCCCATTGCAGCACTTATCTGCAAAATGCATCAACCAAAGCCAGCAGGTACCCTGCACACTGCACTTTTACATGAACAATAATTTACTTCCTTAATGCAGAATTCACAGGCGCAGTACCAAGCTTGTTACGTAGGCTGATTTTGTGACACTCTCTTTAGGACACTCCCAGTTACCAGATCACAAAGAACCAATCATTTAGCTTTTTAGTGCAAAATTATAAAATGCTGATAATCTTCCTCTCCCGTTAAACTTCTCCGAAAGCTGAAGTTATACAGCATCAGTAAGATCAGACCTTCCTTCACCAAAGCAGGTGACACATTAAGACACCTGAGTGTATCTGAGTGTAATTAAGCAAAGATTTATGCACCTGGTTATTTTTGTTCCTAAGTAAATTCCACTCAGGGGCTATTTGGATGAATAAAGTAGTTTTAGAGTAGTAACAGAGTAAAACTGTAAGCCAGGGAAACTTTTAATTGTACATTTATTACCTGCTAATACAGCACTGGTAATTGTCTAAGTAAATTCTTCCTCTTTCATATGCAATAGGAGATGAAGAATGAGTTGTCCAAACGTTCTTGAATTTAGTACTTTCCTGAAACAGACAGAGGTTGTAACAAACCTTGCTTAAGTCAATCTTCCTTATCAAGGAAAATTAAAAAACCAAAACCCGAAACAAACACCCCAAAACAAATTAAAAGACTTCTTAAGGGAAATTGTTTCTTTTTTAAAAGCCAAATTAAAAGATCTTTTTATTAGCTATTATGAACGGCATAAACAGTGAATATTTTGGAATTAACTTGCCTGCATTAAAATGAAAACTGGCAATTAAACTTCATCAGCAACTATTAAAATAAAGGACAAAACTCACGAGAGTGTAAATATGGCACATAACTCTTTTATATGTAATTAATTACATTTACAGAACACCTGACTCCATACTGCTGTTGGTGTTTTGTTTAAAAGGCAGAAAAACACATTTACAGTTATTTGCAAAAGGTGCCTGAAAAGTTAATGGGATAAACTTCTCACATCATGTTTCTTGTGTGTATTACAGACATCAGGAGCTCTATAGCATTAAATCCAGAGATTCCAGTCTTACAAAAAAATTAACTATAAGTCAGATGTACTCATTTTTATTTCAATAAACCTTGCAAGCCCTTTGTTCAGGTAGGCACCTCAGCTGACTTCCAAGAAAGATATTGTCAATATAACACAGCTACCAACTTCCACGTATTCACTTGCACTGCGTTTCTATCGACTACTGCATGGCAGCAGTAATTGTTTTGATTAAAAAAAGAAAAAAAATCACTTTAGTCTGTAACTGGTTTAATTCCCATTTTTTCTGTAACCAAAATTTCACCGACACGCTAGAGGTATGGTTACCTCAAGACTTCTGCTAATTTTATTTTGTTGTCAGAACTCTATTGAAGTTTAACACTGATTCTCCCTAAAGCACCAGGAATTTAATATTGGTATTAAATACTAAGCCATCTTAGGGGAAGGACGAAGCAATATGAAATCTCATAAAAAGCTATTTCTAAAACGATTGTGAGATTTGCTAGTGCTTCTGCTGTTTTTCCAGAGCATCGTCCTCTCTACGTTTCTAGTTTTGGGCCTCATGAAGCGGATCTCACCATTTCTAACTCTCTTCAGCAGGAGTGCCGCTTTTTTCCTCCCAGGGCTGTCAGCCGCCGTCACCCAGGACAGCCCTGTCTCGCAGACAGACGCTCAGCCCACCCGGGCGGAGAGCCCGGCCACCCATGGGATGAGCCGGTGCCGGAAAGCATCGCCATTACCTGACACATGATCTTCCTGAGGAGTCCCAGGTTTTTTCTGTGGGCGACCCCAGCATCTCTGGCATAGAAGCCGTGGGCCCTGCGGCTGAGGAGGCGGCAGACGTTGTGAGCCCCAGCCGCCCGGGAGGCGACCCTCCTCTTCCTCCCGCCGGCGGCTGTCTGCGAGCACATTCCCGGGCCTCAGGGCAGGCCGGCCTTTCTCCCCCGCTTCTGAATCGCTCTTGGCAGGGCGTAGCAGCCTTACAGGACCCGGGCCCACGCCGGGTTTCTCTCAGCCCCTGCCCGGCGAAAAGCGAAGCGGGAAAAAGCCTGAGCCGGACGCGGACTCCCGGGAGCCGCAAACTGACACCTTCCGACGAGGCACCGGGACCCACCGAGTGCGCACCGCGTCTTCCCCCCCCCACCGCACACCTCAGCTACCGCAAACCCAGTCAGCCAGCACAGCCACCGTCCCCTCCCGTGGCCCGCCGGGGACTGTAGTCTTCGCGGGCGGAACACCGCAGTGCTCCCGGACTACACCTCCCGCCATGCCCCGCGGCAGCCCGCCCCCGCCGCCTGAGAGAGCGGGCTGGCTGTGCTGAGGCGGGCGGCGGGGAGCGAGTTGATCGGTGAAACACCGTGGGGAGGGTTGCGGGGCAGGAGGGTCAGTCCCTGCGCGGAGGTCGGGGAGAACCGCCGCCGGCGGTGGTCGCTCACCGCTGGCCGCCCGAGCAGTAGGAACCTCTGCCTCAGGCCGAGCTCCGCTGCCCGAAGGAACTGAAGCAAACGCAGTGCGTGTAAACGGAAGCATTTTACTCCTTATTTTTTTTAAAAACAAAAGCAGGGAAGCTGTGTTAGTGATAACTCGCTTCAGGGAAAGTGGGAACTGCCATTTCTTTGCTGTTTTAATGCCGGAGAGTGGGGTGTTCCCCGCGGGCTGACGCCTGCAAGGGGCCACCAACCGCGCAGCGCGGTTGTGGCGTCCGCCGGGGGTGGGTGCGTGGGTGCTGCTGCGGCGGATGGAGCCTGCCAGCGCTCGGGAGAGGGGCGGATTTTAAAGGATTTGTTTAAAACTGCCTCAAACTCCAGGGTCGACGGCAACTTCTCGAGATGCATGACGCTTCGTTTTTGTATTTTTAGATCTACGTCCCAAAGTTGTCGCTGTCAGCAGCTGCTTGCCCCCAGAGCGACCGAAGCCTGTGAAAAAACTCCTTTCCCTCCCTTGCCAGAGGCCAGGCACCCAAATGGGGTAACGTGGAAGTTGATGATCTTTTATGTTCTTTAGGATCTGTGGGTAGAACTTTAATCTTCCCTGATCGTGTAACAAAATACAGGTTCCAGTGTTTTTTCTGGTGCTTTGCGGTTTGGATGAAGTGCGCTAAACACACAATCCGGGTGGTCGCAGTTGCTCCTCCGAAGCGCGGGTTGTGCCCTGCATCCAGTCCGGTGGATCTACAGTGCCGCCAGGGACCTAGAACTGACAGGGCAGGTTCCACCTGAGCAAAGCCCCTGTGGACATCCAGAGTTTTGCAGGGGTGTGAACGAATGAGCTTCTTCAATGTAAATTACAGACAGCAGTAAAATTCATGTTGCTGTCTCTGTTCTCAGCATCTTTAATAAAAGAAAAACGTTTGTGTTAAAACAAATCATCTTTTGTTAGGCAGTACAGTTACATGTGCAGTGTTTTGTAGAAAATATGGTTGGGAAACAATTTAAGTGATTGAAAGATATATTTTGAGACTTAGGTGTATGTTCACTGTGCGTGTACATGAAGTCAACACAGCTTTTTTTTTCCCCTATTTTTTCCCCTTCTTCCTATGTAAGCAGCGGCCAGCAGAGGGTGCACAGGTTAACTAGGAAGCCTTACTTCCGAGCTGTGTTTACCATCGATGATTTCCTCCTGATGTTGGATTTGTGAACAGATTAATTTAGTAAAACAATTTTGTGTTGTATTCTGCTGTGTAGATAACACGAAAATACGTGAATTACACCATGGAAAAAAAAGTGAAAAACAGGATGGCAGAGAATACTTACACATTTAAATCACATATCCTACAAACACTCACTGATATGTGTAAAGACAAGTTGTCTGTAAAGTTAAAGAACTATACAGATATTTACAGGATTGTAGCTTAAAGAATGATTTGTGAATTTGCCTCTTTATGTTATGCAATATTTAAGAAATTTGTACTAAGAGTGAACGGTACCTTCTTTATTTCTATTATACAAATTGTTTTAGTCAGTAATATTTAAAATTACACTATTTCTGAGCATGTTTATAGTAAGTGTTACAAAGAGGGAACGGTAGAACACTTAACACTGAAAATGTTTTATCTTTAATTGTGTTTTTTCAAACTGTCATTAGCTTAAAAACATACTAACTAGTGTAGTTGATTCCTTCAGTACTGAGGAGAAAGCTTTGCTTCCATTGTCCTCTGAGATCAATAGATGCCTATGCCAACAAGAATTAACGTTGCAGTTCATAGTGTCAATATGATTGCTTCTTAAAAATAAAAGAATAAAAATAAAATTATAAACCCTGTAGTTTTATAAGATACTGCAAAAGTCATTTATATAGTGGAATAATTCCAATAGGTCTATCAAGGTGGAGAATAGTGGCTGAGAAACAAATCTCAATTATTACAAAGTTAGGCAATTAAATAATAATATATTTTTTTTAAACTCTGAAGGACTTTCAGGTCTCTGCTTGTCCCTAATAGTTTTTTTTTGTCAGTTTTCTTACTTTTAGAAGTGATTATATAGTACCTACATACATTATTTTATCCCAAATAACGTATCTTCAAGTTCTGTTGCTTATCTCCTGACTGTATGGAGTAGTTTTATCTCCCTCCTTCTGTCTCTCCCTCCCTCTACCATTGTTTTGACTATTTCCTCTTTGCTCAACTGTTCTTTTAACAGGCTAGCTGGAAGGTGGTTGTCAGAGCAGGCTCTTCTTACTCAACATTTCTGTACATCTGGTTAAAATCTTATCTAGTGGGGTATACTGTTGCTTTTTAACCAATCTTAACTGTGTGGTCTCTACAGGAGTCAGAATAAATAAAATTTTGTTTTGTTGTGTTTTGTTTTTCCCTTTGGCAGTCAGTGCTCTGCAGTGATTTTACTGAAGTTTCTGCGTGCCCAAAGGGAGGTCTGCATCATTCCTGGTGATGATGCGTGAGAAGGAAAAACAGTTGAAAGTTTTAGATCTGCTGAGTCTGAAAAGTTGTGAAATATTGTATTGTTTCAAATGTGCACAACGTTTTTGAAGTATATAGTTGAAAGACTAATTGTGAAGCCCCAAGAGGGTGTGTTTAGTCACTTGGTAAAACAGAATAGCATTAGTAGCATAATTAATAGCACTTAATGAATGTCTGGTTGCCAGTAAAGTCCCCTCCTCATCTCCCCAATTTGAAATATTAATAAATATTAATATGTATCTCTTTTTAAAATAGCCACCAGTAAATCATATTTATGCTTCTCGTATTGCCATTATCTTGAAGAATTTTTCATTTTGTGTCCATGATTGCCACTTGCATCTATTTTGTATACAGTGTTCTGAGTTTTGGTAGTCTTTGATGGTGATAGAACAGGTTAGCTACGCTTTGCAGGAGAGCATCAGGGATTAATTGTCAAATGTGTAGATAAGCCTCTAGGTCCCAAGTAGAAGTAATTGTATGAAGTTCATTGTTTCTAGAAACGTAAGATAAGCTGCACATGCTCTTCCTATTACAGGCTGTTTAATTTCTGCATAACAGAGACTGTACAAGTAGGCTTAGTGATTGGAGATGGAAGAAGTTGTTAGCTTTATAGTTGGAGGACAGTCAAATGTCAAAATGTTTTCATCCAGTAAGTGCAATGAACTAGGTTCTCAGACAAAAACGAAAGGTTATTTCTGGTCTGTTTTGGGGGTGGTGTGGTGGTGTTGGGTTTTTCCCACTCTGATATTTTCAGAACTGGTACTTCTCAAGGACTTTACTCATCAGTGAAGTGGATTGCATATGTTTGGGGTGTAATTCCCTATTTAAAAAACAAGATTAGAACAGGTCTTTTTCCTGTATCGTTAGTGTTTCCTCTGCTCAGAGGTTTTAATGCCGACATCAGTTAGGAATGTATTATTTCAGGTCTAGCTGGCAGTTGATGTGTTTATTGTCTTCTGCATGTCCACCTTCAAAAAGCTGTACTAAAGCTGCTGTGTTAGATTGTTTGTGGAGAGGAGGAGTATTAACACTGTTTTCTTAAAGCTTCTCAGCTAAACTGAGGGCCTGAGCCGTATTTGTAACAATGAGAAAATCCTAAAAGCTAAAAGGTAGTGCTCTGCTGGGAAAATCTTCCATGTTCTTTTCAGTGTGGTTACCACGAACATTGTTTCTTTGGAGTTTTTTCTGAAAAATAGTTGTGCTGCCTCAAAATATCGGCATTTTTAAAGTAATTAATTTTCATTCTAATATCCTTAAAGATGAAGGTTGACTCCCTTCGATTAATAATCAATCTCAAGGCCTTCCTGACCGTTGCTCTGAACAAGGAAATAACTCCTAATTCTTTCAGACGTTTCTTGCTGTCCTGGCTTCAGGTTATATCGTCTTATCTGACAACGAGAAAAATTGTTTGCCTGTTTCATTAACAAAATCAATTAGAGAAACAGTTGAGCAATGAGTGGCTTCTGAAAATGTAATTTAGGCTTCCAAGTAATTTTAGATGCTTTTTGAACTTTTCGTCGCCAGATTGCCCATTAATCCCCCGATCTATGCAACTCTCAGGGATATACATGCATGTCTCCAAGGAATTGCTGCACATTTAACACTGGATGCAACAGTGAACTGAACTCCCCAGCCTACCCCACTCTCCTCGCATTTCCTTGACGTTTCAGAATTTATAAGCTAAAATTGTGCAATTATCACTCAAAGGATCGCATTCTCATAAAAAGAGCTGCATCTCTGGATTTTACTGATGCAAGATCATCTTAGTCATCTGACTATAATTCCCATCTGTGCATCTTTTCATGTTCTTACTGAGATATTTAGAAAACCAAGAAAAAATATGTGACTAGCCTAGCAGCTGAATCACCGTATTTT
>VZTM01031331.1:766-10899 GCA_013400555.1 Jacana jacana
GTGGTAGGAGATGAAGAACCCATCAGTCCTTTCCAGATTACCTTCAATAATGTTTTCAGAATGCTCTTTTAATGAGGATAATTTTTAACAGAAAATTGTGTACAACTGCCTGATGTGAAAAATGAAAGTCCACCGAATAAAAGAAAATAAAGTCAACTTGTAACAAGAGCCTACCTGCTATCTATTACTCTAGTCATACTCCTCATGTCTAGTCCTTAACCTTACTTCACATATCAGAAAAATACATCTAGAATTTCTGCAGATCAATGGAAGTCTGCTTATCTGAATAATAAAGAGCTATTGATAATGGATTACAATATGAAATATAGCCAAATGTTATCTTAATGTGTTTGAAAATTTTGATCACTAAAATGGCTCACAAGTGTGACTTCTTGGTGATAAAAGCTGATAATTTGTGCGTAACTTTTGGTCTTGTACAATTTCCTTTTTTATATTTTAAAGTGGTTAATGCATTGGATGTTGTGTGGTGCCCCTTGATGTTCCTGCTGGGAGTGGTTTTACACTGCTTTGCACATCTTAAACTTTTTCATTGCACCACAGCCATGCAGTGCTTTTGTAACAGGGTGCAGTACTACATTATGTTTGGAGAATCACTCCTTTATTACAGCTCTGAATGCTAGGAAGACAGACTGGAGAGATGGTCTAAGGAGGAAGAGGTTGTGTTCCTTTCAATAGTTCTTCTCATTCATCTCCTTTATAGATAAAGCATGTTGAGATTGTGAAATCCTGTTTTGTGTGATGAGTTGCATGAACTAACATTCTCCTGTCAGGATTAAGATTGATCATGTCAAGGAATGATTTACTAGGTTTGGTACTTTTTAGCACTTGGTGTGATTGTCACGAGGTTCACTATCAAAAAAAAAAAACCCACATGAAAAAATGTATAAGGTTTTCTTCTAGTCAGTTGGCCTTTCTTAAATTAAAGCAGTGCTGCATGACAGTAATGGCTATTGAAGTGTTTTTCAACTTAAAAGGTAAAATCTGGGAGCTTGTTATATAATTAATAGATCCCATATAATGGCTATGTAACCTTAACACTTTAACTAATTTATGTAATAGTATTGTGACTACCTAGTCAAGATTTCTGAGTATTAAATAAGAAAGAAAAGCAGCCGCCTCCTTTTCAACTTTGTACTATGTTAATACACAGTTTTTAATGCAAAACAGCTATATTAACTGAAGACAGCAGCAGCTGCAAAGGTAGCAGAGACCTAGTAATAAGATAGCAATAAATTGATCCCTTGTGTTTTCTCATGAGTATATGTTCTGTCACTTAGATAACTACATTCAGTCTGGAATAATTTATGAAAATAAACTATTCAGTGTCAAGAGGACATTCATTGACTAGGGCTTGGCAGACAGCAAAATGTTTTGTTTTTTTTTCAAATGTATTTGTGATGCTTTTTAAAATCTGGTAAGGAGCAAATTATCTCATCAGATGACTCTCTTGTTAGTGTCACTTTTGATGAGCCAAATGTGAAGCTTTTGTCATGTTGTAAAACTCTGCTATATATTTGTATGTAAAAGGAGAGAAAGGGGGGAAAAAAAGGGGAGTGGGGGTGGAAGTATCTCCCAGAGAGTGAAAATCTGGCACCCTGATTTTCAAAGTATATTAATGGCATATCTAAACACAATTGGGAATGGTTGTAGAAATTACTGCAGAGAGGCTACCTAGTTGTTTGTTGGAGTTTTTTTATATTTTTTTTTAACTAAGGGGAGAGAGACAAAAGCTGGATGGTTTTAACATGTTGAGATTGAGTTTTATGCTGTATTTTGAAGAAGATGATGCTTACCTTGTTATACACCATCAAACACAGTTTACTATGTAATATATATTTGCTTTTATTCCTAAAAACTAAAAATGTAGTAGCTGGTTAGAAATATTCAGATCTACACACCAGTCAAGAGTTCCCTCTTATTTTTGTGTTGCTTTGGAAATAAAGAAAAGGTTCACAGATACATCAATAAAATCCGCCTCCTAAGCATATTACTTGAACTTCTCTCATTTGTGTCTTTTCACCTACTGCATGTTTACATTTGTAAAAATAAATAAGTGCTGTCAGAATATAGAAAGTTTGCTAAGAGTTAGTTTCATTATTCAGAATGAGTACTTCTATGAGTAGTGTTAGCCAGCAATAAAACCTGTGTGGTCTTACTGGAAACTACTTTCTAGAAAATGTATGTCTGATGCAATAGGAGAACCTCGGGAATAGAAGCACTTATTTATTTTTACAAGTGTTTTGAGACACCTTTTGTATATGACTGTCAGACACTGGTAATTAGCCTTGGTGTTGCAATTTCAGTATTCAGCTTTTGCCCTTATCTCACTCAAGTGGTCTGTAAACTTGATTTCCTTAGATTGAGAGTGCTTGCAGTGGAGGATACTGAAGCCTTGCTGAACTTTCTGATCAAATGCCTCAGTATACATTCAGCTGTTGGCTATTAGAGGCAGAGAAGGTTGTTATCCCAAACTAATGCTGATAAAAGCTATTCAGTACCACTGCCTCTGCCTCTCTTGCACCTATTATATCTAATCTTTACCACATCTTGCTGTTGCAGTTCTCAGGTGTTCTGATGTCATGGCAAGTGCTCAAAGGTATTTTCACTGAATTAACATCTTGCAGATCAAAGCTGTAATATTAGCAGTGGTTTTCCATAATGGGCTGCAATCACTTCGTGCCATTAGTAGGACTTCTTGAGCTCTCTCAGGGTTTTCTTTGCACCTTTGGGTTGTGAATCACATCTCACTTTCAGATGGAGTTTTTTCTTTGGTGGTCCGAGTGATGGCTAGCCCACCCATGTCCTGTATTTGCTTTTGGCATTGGTATACTAATTTATTGCATAAGAACTCTTTTAAGCGTTCATTGTAAACCTGTTCATTGTTGTCTGAGGAAGGAGCAATGACATTTAATAGTTTGAGGAAAGCTGTGTACTTGAACCATTGTGGTGTTTTCATCACATTGGTGCCCTGACAACATTTACTAAAACTATTAAGTGAAACTAAGGTTCCTTTTGATGGCACGATAAAGGGACCAGACTTATAATATGCATTGCTGCATATATTGGGTATCAAAAGGCAGAAAAAAAAATAATGCTGATATTTGCCAAATTGCATTCAATAGAAAGATTTTTTTTATTTAATGTGGTAGAAAGGTAAAAAGTTGGAACACTACCTTGGAAGGCATATCAGAAGGTTGTTGGTGATCATAGGGGATGAGATGAGGATTTACTTAGTTTGTTCTTTAAAGGTTTCTTTGACCAAGAAAGTGAAATAAGAGATACATTCACTCAATATTGAAAGAAAGATATTTATTGGTTTTGTTACTATGTTGAAGTACCCACAAATGTATACAGGGCAAACATTGGATCTGGAATTTGTTTGTTTATTTTGCTTTTTCTTTGCTTCTCCTTTGGGCCTGTAAATATTGTTTCACCCAATATTTACTGGTTCAGGGAAAAGCTACACTGTGGTACTTTCTCACTGAATTGCAGGAAAATGGTTTCAGCAGCTCTCCCCCTGATTCCCTGCCAGCTGGAGGTAGGCAGCTGCCAATTCCCCACCCCTCCAGCTGCCTCCAGAGCTGTGCTGGATTTAGCAGAGGTGCGGTACGGTGGCTGAGGGAGACAACCAATGAGGATGGCTTTGCAAATGCTTTCTGTGGTTTTGGAAAGAACAGTTCTTTCCACTTAGAAATATTCTAACTATAGTAGTGTTCAGCAATTATATGTTCTGTGTTATATTTACTCTTAAGCTATGTATCTCATTATAAAGGTGTGTGTGGTATTTGGAATGCAGGAGGGAGTGTAATATTAATTAGCGATAGGGGTGGTTTTGCTACAGACAAACATGAGCTTTCTCTACTATCATTTTCTACACATAAACAACCATAAAAGGCAAGCAGATCTACAGTTGGAAGGATTATTGGACACGAGTGGTCGTGTCCTTTAGCAGAGAACACATATTTGGTTCTTGAGCATGTTTCTTTGCAATGGAGATACAAGACTCACTATTAAAAAGGATTGTATTCATGTACCTTGATTGGAAATACGAATGACGATATGGGATCAGCACAAAGGTACTTGTGTGAAAGTGGTTCAGAAAATGGGAAGGTGGAATCTAAGGGTAGTTATTGGGGTGTGATTTTGGTGGGGATGGCTCTCATTTTGAACCTGAGTTAACTGAGGAGCCAGAGTTTGCTAAATGTGTCAGTGGAAATGTTAGGCAGAGGTGACTAAAAAAGTCAAGGCTGGCTGGAATGGATTTTGCTGTTTAAGTTAGGCTAATTTCTTTCTTTTTCTTTTTCTTTTTTTTTTTTTTCCTTTTTCTCTTTTTATTTTTCCTTTTCCTCCTCTCCCTCTCCCTGCCTCTCTCTCTTTCCCAGCTATTCTTTGTATTTTTACTATTGTCATAATATCACTGTCCCTCACATGTATCTGTCCTCCTTCTCCTGCCTTCCTGGCTGTGATACATCAGCTGTGCTCCATTCCTGCGTCACTTAGATTGCCGGACTGCTATTGAATAGGTCTGTTCTGTGATTTTTTTCAAATCTCCCTTTACCACCAGAAAGCTCGTGGCTGGAAACATACAGTCTGCTGAATCTGCCTGTGCTTCCCCTGCATGTCTGTTCCTTCGGCACCATCTTCCATTCACAGTTCCTCATTCACCTCATCTTCCCAACACCTCCTGATGCAAATATTAGATGTGGAAACAAGCAAAGTCTGTAATGGATAGAAAACCTCTAATTTTGAAGAAAAAAAATGGCAGCAGGAGATGGTTGAGTAAAAGCAGCAGTGATTGCAGGGAACCTTCTTACAGCTCTGCACCTTAGCAGCTTTCACCCCAGCACCTTTTAATATTCCTTTGCCGATTCATGTGGAGAAGCACTGCTGAGATCTGGGTAAGCAGAGGACAAAATAGCATCTAAGGTCAAAAACCACTGGCATAAGAGGTTTTAAGCTAAGAAGGTAGCATCAGTGATGGAAATAATTGGGTGGTTTCTTCAGCTTCTGTTTAGAAGATGAAGCCCTTCTCTGTGTTTAGAATTTGCAAGAGCCCTCTGCCTGAAAATATTTGTGTGACTGTCTGGAATTTGTAGACTGTGGCTTGTTAGCTACTGAGGCTGAAATAAACACAGACATTTTAATAAAAATGTTTTTAAAGGTGTATTTTATTGTAATGCATTTCCTAAGCATGAAAGGAAACACCTTAATAAGCAAATATTATAGATCGATCTGTGTTCTGAATGTACCATGTTAAATATTGAAACAAAACTCAATCTTCAAAGTTTGAAAAAGAAATATACAAGCCTCAGTGTGACCTTAAATATGACATTGCTATCAGTGCCTTTATGATAAATTGCCAAAAGCCATAATGTGTATCTTTAATCAGATATGTCCACAGTATCTGTGGAGTCAGATTTCTGCTTTATGCAGAGGGCTCCATTCAATTAATCAAAAAAGTGTATTTAAAAGCAGAATGCAATCTGTTAAGATGTAAGAACTGGCAAGTTTTGTGTTTCTTCAGTCATATAAAATCTGAACTGCTTCAGTTGTTGATGGAATTAAACTTTTCCCTAGATGTCTGTGATATTACTGACTTTTCCAAGAGTCACCAGAGGCTGGCAAGTGGATAAAAGAGGGAAATGTTTTTAAATACTTTGCTTTAAAGTACAAAGGTGTGTGTGTTAAATGGATGCCTACATATTACTAGCTACTGGAATTGGCAAGCACTCATCTCTGTGACTTTCATGTTTTTAACCAGCTTTTAAGCTTATGAATTAGTTATAGAAGGGAAGAGTGGGAAACTGTAGCGGAAACTTCAGGGCTGTCTCTGTCTCAGTCTGGAGAAAAATCTGGGAGAGATGGTTGTACCCAAGAATGTTTTTGTTTGTCTAAGGAAGAAAACAGACAAGTAGCTTGCTAAATAAATAAATACATAGTCATTTGGGATGATAAAGAAAGTAGATTTTTTTTTGTGTAAATCTAGTGGAGATTGGGATAGTTGTAAAGGTGAATCTGGCAGGGCTGGTGAGATTTCTGGAGGTCACTCTGGTAGACCCTGCTATATGGGAACAGGCAAAACAAGAAGAGTCAGTTCAACATCTAAAAAAAAAATATAGACATGTTTTTAATATGTTTCAATTTCTTTTGAATTTGGTGAAGAGGCTAATTTTCTCCTAATGCCCTTGACGAAGACTTCGGCTCAGCTCCATTAAGGGCACTGGATCCCTGATCTGCCTCTTTTTTTTTTTTTTTTTTTAAGAAAAGTCATAGTTACATTGCTGGTTTGATTTGTAACAAGAACCTAATAATGGTTAGCTTACAGAAGGTTTTGAACAATTTTTTCTCAGAATCACAGAATTATAGAGGTTGGAAGGGAACTTTGGAGATCACCCAGTCCACCTCACCGCACCCTGCCCTGTCAAAGCAGGTTCAATTAGAGCAGGCTGGACAGGAATGCATCCAGGCAGGTTTTGAATATCTCCAGAGGAGACTCCACACCCTCCGTGGACAGCCTGGTCCAGTGCTTTGTTATCCTCAGAGTAAATAGGTTCCTGATTGTGTCTGTTGGCCCCTGTCCTGTCATGAGGCACCACTGAAAAGAGAAGGAGCCCGACTCCATCTTCTTGACACCCACCGAGATCACACAACAATTCAGAATTTGGGTTTAGATTTTCTTAATTGTGTATTGTATAGGAAAAAAAAAAATCTTTTCAAAAAGGGAAAATACTTTCGTTTTCAGCATAGTATTTAATATTATTAATTAATTTATGAAGTACAGACTGGCACAAATCCTTGTCTTTAGTTTTAACACTACCTGTGACAGATAATAAAATAAACAAACCTGTGTGGCTGTTGAGCATTTTAAATGCTTCATTAAAAAAGTAGTTACCTTCTGGTTTTGAAATGGCACTATGTTTATTTTTGCAGTATCAATTAATTGGGTTTCTGTTTAATGATGCATAAAGGTGCAGGATATGTGGGTGTGTACAGTGCAAAGCACTCATCAAAGTGGGGCTTCATCCCTGCATAAACAGTTTGAACATATATTGAAATAGCCCCGCAAGTTCAGGGCCTCATAGACAAAACAGGTGGGGGATGGGAAAATGTCGATGTTTTGCATGTGGGGAAATGAGAGGGAGATGGGTTTTTAGAGGCAGGAATCATTATTTTAAAAAACACCACCACCAAAACACAAAGCCTGCGGAACTTAGAGTAGGTGTGTGAGGTTCCTTTGAGCTTCTTGTTGCTAATTCTAATTAAAAAATAAATTGCTTCACATTTCTAAATAAATTTGGGAAACTGTCTGAACTGGCTGTCACGAACTGTAAATGATTAGGTTCTTGAGAAGGTGTATTTACCTGTTTTGTATATGTTAAAGCAATGTAGGATTTCATGGTGTTGTGAAAGCATTTGTAAAAGGACCTTGCAGATAAGGCACCATGATATTCAAAAGCTATTTTATAGTTGATATATTTTAATTTTTTGGAAGTTGCTTTGGAACAGGACTGATGAAGGCTGTCTGAAGCAGCGTGCATTACTATTTTTTGCACTGACCTTAGTCCTTGTAGAAATAGACTTATCCATAAACAGTGGTAAAACTTGAGATTAAACGGGATCATCTCTTTCTGTTGCCTTAATCTCATCCTTACGACCTTGTATAAATCAGCTTTCTTCATTGTTATGCATCACCCAAAAGGTATTAAAAATAGTGATTTAATTTTTTTTAGTGCACAGTGAAACAGAGATAAAAATGTAAAGTATATTTTGGTTTTATGTAACTCCTGCTGGGCTCATATTACTCCTCTTTAATGTCATTTTATGTCAACATACCCAGTGAAAGCTCTAGGTCCTTAAATACCACCTACATATATAGTCTCTGATTCCTGCAAGGAGTCATTTTCCTTAAGTATCTATCCAACAGATGGATCACATTTTCCTTCTATGGTAGAAACAGTTAAAGTAGGATTGAGCCACAGGAACATCATATTACAATGTAGTTTCAATTCATTTTACTTGCTATCTTCCTGTAACTTGCATAGCATCTTGAGACATTAATGATCTTCCCTTTTTAGGAACCATAAAAATTTTTATACTGTGTTGTGTTCTCCTTTGTTTTAAAACTCTTGCCTGGCTTGGAAGTTTAATATGAAGGACTTTGGTCTGACCAGTCATTCTTAAGTTCAGATAAGAATGGGAAAGTGTTCTCTTGCTGGGCTAGATCATTCCTTTGGCAAAGAGTTCATGGAAAAACATTCATACAAGCTTCAGATTTTAAGTATATGCAAGATGCTGTGATAATAGCACATGGAAAAAAGTAGGAGAGTTACTGCTCTGTAACCTTGCAAAGTACATGCCTGAGTAAATATTATGCCATTTGTATGAAACTTCACTGAGTAAAATTGCATTGTTTCTTTTTCCCCTGTCAGGTTACCATATATGCAGATTGCCTGAATTGGCTGTGTTCACTTCTCTTTTTAGCCAACAGAAAGGCAAAGACCTGTTGTTGAGAATGGCTGGTATGGTCTTTAAGACTAGATTATGAAACAGGTTTGATTTTTTACGGGAGGTGGGAACAAAGCTGAGCTGACAGGCATTGCACAGTAAATGAAAAGTAAGCTTTGCTTTTTAACCTGTATCTAAACTCTGTAATTCCCCCGTTTTCTTGTCAAAATGAATTTTCTACAAATTTAACTCCAAAGATCTGGGCAAGCTTTGGATTGTTTTTTGTTTTCTTTTTGACTAACCAGTTCCCCCTAACTTTTTGATAGTTATCACTGCCACTGATGTATTGACAATGTGCATTCCTGCAGCTGCTTTGGGTATTTTAAATACATTTCAAGATTAGCAGCACGGAGGCAGTACATTTTAGTTTTAATCCTCCACTGTGTATTAACTCTGTACTGTTGAAACTGGTATTAGTTAAACATATATTAGTCTACCGTCTGCCACTGTGGGTCTCCTAAGCTAACATATAATACACGCACTACTTAAATAGAGAGGAGTTTTCCCAAGACAGAACAACTCTTTATGACTAAATAATTACCAGGGCCTGATAGTTTCTTTGTACTGTTGCTTCATGAGGGGTAAGTCCAACTTGAGATCTTATACCAGTGATGTTACTAGTAATGTCCTCTGAAAACGAAAATAGATCTGACCTCTCAATCCTTGGTATGTAAAGCAGGGCAGATTAAGTATGTTTAGCTTGGGGGGAAGATACAAAGGGCAGAGATGAAGTGCTTAATTTCGAGTTGCATGGGATCAGAGCTGGGGCATTGCAAAACAGAAAGAAAGAAGAGTGGAGAAGATAGTGAGAAAGCTGAAAGCTCTGGAAAACAGCCATGTAGCAATAAGATTTAATGGAGAGCAATCCAACGGTGGATTAAATATGAGATGAAGAGGATAAGATCTGGAGCATGGATACCTGGGGCACACCAGGAGTCATTGCACACTAATAAGAGATTAAGTACTGCTCCATGGTCATCTGAGAAAGAGAAAGGGACAACTCTACTGAGAGGTTGTATTTCTCTCATCCTAGTATATCAAGTAAGAGGATGAGATCTGTTTTTTGCTTTTTCTTTCCAAAGCTTTTTCAGTGCAATTTTATAGCTTTTATAGCTCCTTGTATTTCCTATAGAAATGTAGGAGCCACCATTATACCTCTGTTGCCACACTCTTCATTTTCAGTACTGCTTGAGACAGTATTTCTACCTCATGAGGCTCTTTCAGAAATATCTTTTTAGTGCATTTTGCTTGGAAATAAGTTTGTGGCAGGAACGAATGTAAAGAGGAACTACTTCAGGATATGGGAAATTAATTTTCAGGAATAGAATATCCTCAATGCATATTATTTGAAGATTAGAGACTTACATTGAAAATCTCTTTAGTTTGTAAACGTCTTCCAGTCATTGGCACTGGGATACCCTACAGCCTTTCCTCAGTGACACAGTCATCATGTTTTTTCCTTTGTGTCTTGAAAAGCCGTTTAAGGTCTAGATCTGCTGTTATGGTGTTGGATGGCCACCACTGATATTTATAGTGTGCAATTAACATATTTTGTACTACCACTATCTTTTCTTTTTTTTTTTTTTTTTTTTTTTAGCGCTTCATTT
>VZTM01031335.1:242-18018 GCA_013400555.1 Jacana jacana
TTCAACTTTAGAGTAAAAAGTCAGAAAAACTAAATAAATACCTGACATTGAAGATGAGTAATAGCCAACAAACTTTTGTGGTTCCAACATGGAAGATAAGCTACATTTTAAATTCATTTTTGGAGAAATTGACCAAATGATTACTGGATTTATTTTCTTAATACTTTTCTTTCTTCTTTATTTTATGATAATCATTAAAAGACAGGAAAGCTGTAGAAGCTCTATGATGCTTACCTGGAGTTTTTTTGAGAAACTGTTGAACATAAAATTCACACAGTCATTCATGGCACCTGTACTATGAAGCAGAAACAGTCCTTTGGGTGTGGCAGAAAAATTTAGCAAGGCATCTAACAAAGTCTCTTCCCATAACAAACTGCAAGAGTAGCAAAATAATAATTTTAAAAGGTATGCAAAAAAGCATGAGAAAAAAGAAAAAAATACAATTTCTAACTTTGAAAACCAACAACATTTCATTCACTGGATTCTGTTTGCTCCATATGTTTACCTTATTTTTAAAAGGCATTTGGGAAAGTTATAATATGTATTATACTGTATTTTATATAAACATTCAAACTCATCTTAGCAAAACTACATTCAGGTAAGAACACAGAACAAAAAAAATAATGTAATGGGAAACCCAAAAGACACATGCCATCCTTAAATGTACTTATGACTTACTATCCAACTCTGGACAAGTCTTTTAACCTATTAATGTGGCAACTACAAACTGGAAAAGCAGGCACAGATTTTTCATCAATGTAAAAACACTATGAGGTTGTATTTTTATTTTATTTTTTAAAAATAAAAACTTGTGTTTGTAGCAGTAGCCTTTATCTCCCCAAAATAGTACAGAATTATGAAGGTAAGCTGCTACATAGACACACAATAGCTTCACATAATAACAGCAGTAAATGGAAAAATATTTTCTACAGACATGGTAGGAAGTACAGTAATTGCTAAGAATAAAGTCTGCCCTACAAAATATTCTATGCCCTAAAAAGAAAAGTGAAGCAATTACATCACCTTTGACTAGGTACTATCCCCTGCAGGCATCACTAGACCCATGATCCTGCTTCTCTATAAGCACTTTCTTATTGGATTCTCATCTCTAGTTCTCATTTCTCATTTTTGACTCCTATGACCAGCAAGCAGCTTTTCTGGAAGCAGTCAGGTTTAACCACCCCAAACATTAACCACTTCTCCTGCAGAATCCCTGCAATACATGTTCAGAAGCAAAAATTTCCCCTGAAGTATATAAGCTCATCTTGTTCCATAGTTAAATAAAAGAATCTAGATGCTAGTAGGAAATTGCAGTCTATGTCAATGGTAGTGATTAGTAACAGCCTCCTCAGTCAGTGCTCTGTATCCCTGCTTTTCTTTTTACCGCTACGTTTGAATTGCTCTAACCAGTACACGTGCCACCGCCACAGACCAGAGTAATAACTGTTGGGGTATCTTTGCAAACTACATATAAAATCTACAGCAAAGTATAACCATGAGTCTACTTAATTAACTAGGTTCTGCGTTAACACCAACATTAACATTCAGGCTGACACATACTTGTACATTTCTTATCTTAACGCATATAAACTTCTGTAAAGGGACATTAAGTTCTAGCATACAAGGAAGGATGCCATTCACTTAATACGTATAAGGCTTTTAGCCACAATGGTGCCAGTCTTGCTACATAATCTTTTGAAGGCATGGATACCATTCAGCAAAAACAGCCACAACATCAAAACTGTAAAGTAAACTCTGATGGCTATTTTCTTTTATGCTTTCTAATTCACATTTTCCTCAAACCAATTTCTGTTGTCAGACAGAATCAATCGCAAGTCAATTTTACAAAGATTAGACACAACTCTGTAAGCCAAGAAAGTCCCAAAAGGTCAAAAACAATTTTGTAACACTACTCAGACCTATGCTAGGATGACTTTAATCTCCATCCCTGTACCTACCCTTATGCTTTTTGCAAAAAACCACAGGGTTGTAAGATGCCTCAGCTGTGGCTAAAGTAGCAGTCTGTGCTCATACTTGTGCATGTGCATAAATTAATCACCAACTTACATGTTTTTGGACTCTAGACTTATTGATGAAGTTGAGTCCACACCAGTTACAGGAGTGGGTACTCTTTCTGAAAGCAAACATGTCTGTAAAATAAAAAATAAAAAAAATATATACCTCCTTACTGTTTATCTACACCATTTTTAAAATCCAGATCTTGCTCATTCTCTTGTTATACATTAAAAAAATAACAGTGATCAGGTTATAGTCTAGCCTTTGACACAGAATAAACTATTGCACTACAGTTTTATTTATTCCAGAAAATTTTTATTTTTTCCATTTTTAAGCACGTACATTTTTTAACACTTTTATTAAAATTCTTAAAATAAAAAATGCTTTCTTATTGCCCTTTAACTGGAGACTCACGAAGCACAAAATCAGTATTAAAAAAAAAACAAAGAAAGCAACCAAACAAACAAAAAAACCCCAAACAACACAGCAAAACAGAAAACAACTCTGTAGTCTACTTTTGTCACAGATAATAGAAATAAAAGCCTCTGGATTCAAAAACTTAAAACGAAATTTCTTAAATAACTATGTGTAGAATTTTTATTTATTTATAAAATATATAAATGTATCTATATTAGTATGGATATAATTAAGGGTACAGACATAGATGAATATATATTAATATTGTTATTTCTGATGGAATGTCTAATTGAACTGGTATTTGAGAATAACTGGTATCAAAACCATTGTATACTTAAGATGAATGATTTAAGCTGGTTCATGTTTCCAGGGGTAAAAAGTATATTGCATCACTGAAATGAAAGTGAGTAGTCATTAGTTTACACTCTTATAAATCCACAAAAGATTCCTATATGAACCTAGTGAGTCCTCCAGGGTGTTAAGTTCCCCTCAAAAGCATGTAACAGTCTGCCTGAGATAAAAATTAAATAGAGTAACAGGCTAGTTCAAGTGAGACTGACTAGTTACACAATAGGAATACACAGAAAGACAGATTGTTTTGTAAATTACAGCATGGTTCAAGTGAACTGAATTCCTTAATTCAATGAAGTCCTAAAGTTCTCAATGCAAAGAAGAACCTAAGTTTCAAACCCAACATCCTTTTCTGAGAAACCGTTTACTGTGATGTAATTATGACTGTAACTAATGATATATTTTATTTTCAATCAAAATGTATGCTTTAGTAATACCTTTCCTATATAAAAGCAGTGAGAAATACCCACAAGCTGGTGACTTAAGCATCCTATCTATTCATGTTCTATCTTTCTAATGTTTTCTGCCTCTTTACATTGTGAGTGTATTTTTAAATTTTCTAATCATATTAAAAGCATACATCATTTGACAGGAAGAATAGCTGTTCCACTCTTTCCCTTTTATTCAATCTTTCTCCTGTCTTCTCACCTCCAAAAAGAATCTTAATCTTTTTAGACTGTTTTTTCTTCCAGCTAGGTCTAATCCTTCTCTAAGAAAATATTTTACAATCACTGGAAGGTAAAAAAAAAAAAAAAAATATCCATTTTTGAGTATGAAGTGAAACAATACATGATGTAAATTTTGGCTTTCCACTATGAGTTCTAATACCTATGGTTTAAATCTGCTTTGAGTTTAGCTGGAAGCCAAAGTTGAAACTTAGTATGCTACCCTCACCTAAATACTGCTGATGTTACTTTAATGATTCAAACATTTGTTTGAATTGTAGTTCACTGTGAAACTTTTTGAAAAATGCTCTCACAGCATCTGCTGTTATTTTCCCATCTTAAGTGCATTTTGTTGTAATAGGTAAGAATTTTCACACTGCATATGGCTATCAGAACAATGAAAACAGAAAAGCTTAGGGAATAAAGCAGAGATCCATAAACCTTGTTCAGTAAATTTATAACAGAAAGCAAAATACACGGAACTGTTGGACCAAAGCTCTTTCAGGCAGAAAAAGTATTAGACTAGCAATCAAATTGAAATTTTGTAAAGACTCTACGCTACATGAGATATCCAAGTACACAGGTAAGAGAAGAACTCCTGCCCAGCACTGCACATTATGGTCCCTTGAGAAAATTTCAATGGCATCTAACTATTTAAGTCAAATATTTCACAGAATCACAGAATATCAGGGATTGGAAGGGACCTTGAAAGATCATCTAGTCCAATTCCCCTGCTGGAGCAGGAACACCGAGATTGGGTCACACAGGAACACATCCAGGCAGGCTTTGAATGTCTCCAGAGAAGGAGACTCCACAACCTCCCTGGGCAGCCCCTTCCATTGTTCAGTCACCCTCACCATAACTAAGTTTTTTCTCATATTTAAGTGGAATCTCCTATGTTCCAGCTTGCACCCATTGCCCCTTGTCCTATCATTGGACGTCACTAAGAGCCTGGCTCCATCCTCCTGACACTCACCCTTTACATATTTATAAACGTTAATGAGGTCGTCCTGCAGTCTCCTCTTCTCCAAGCTAAAGAGACCCAGCTCCCTCAGTCTTTCCTCATATGGGAGATACTCTACTCCCTTAATCATCTTGGTAGCCCTGCCCTGGACTCTCTCCAGCAGTTCCCTGTCCTTCTTGAACTCAGAGGCCAAGAACTGGACACAACATTTCAGATACGGTCTCATCAGGGCAGAGGAGAGGGCGAGGAGAACCTGTCTTGACCTACTAACCACCCCCCTTCTAATACACCCCAGGATGCCATTGGCCTTCTTGGCCATGAGGGCACAGTGCTGGCTCATGGTCATCCTGCTGTCCACCAGGATCCCCGGGTCCCTTTCCCCTACGCTGCTCTCCAACAGGTCATTTCCCAACCTATACTGGTACCTGGGGTTGTTCTTGCCCAGATGCAAGACTCTACATTTGCTCTTGTTATATTTCATTACATTTCTCCCTGCCCAACTCTCCAGCCTGTCCAGGTCCCACTGAATGGCAGCACAGCCTTCTGAGTGTCAGCCACTCCTCCCAGTTTTGTCATCAGCAAACTTGCTGATAGCTCACTCTATTCCCTCATCCAAGTTGTTGACGAATATATTGAACAGTACCAGTAGCAATAATTTTTTTTTAATATTTATTTATTTATTTTATTTTCCCTATCTCCTATCAGAACTCACTAGTTTAGCCTAAAAATTACTAAGAGCACATCTCAGGAATTTTTTTCTTTCAAAATATCCCATATCAAGACTGAAGACCAGATCTGTGCTGGACCCTGCTTATCAAGATATCAGATAACCTCTAGCATCAAGGACAAGGTTTAGAAAGGAGTTGATCTATAAATTATGGCTGTTGATGTATCTTGTTCATGTTCCTGGGATCCTGTTTTGATCTTAAGGCACAGAAGTCTCAAAGTAAGCTTGTTACATTCCCCTACAGAAGGAAAATTTAAAAAGTAGAACTTTATTTTTAGAACAATTCCAAGCATCATCTCACTATTTAAATACAAGCAAGCTGAAGCAAAGAAAAACTACTACATAAGCTGAACCTCTACACTAAGATTTTTCCCAACATTTACCTTTTTCCAGGCCTCTCCAATAGATTCATGCAAGCCATAAGGAATTATCAGCTGCAGGCCTTCATACGTTCTGTACATCTGACGACATACAAAAATGAAAGCTCCTTTAACAACTGGCAAAATCTCAGATCCAGATAAAAGAGAAATGTCCTCGTGAAGAAGTTTCTTTGTAAACTGAACAATTACATGAACAGCTGCAGGACTAGAAATAAAATAACACTTTTAAAATGTTGTTCTGTAGTCATCAATAAACCTTGAAACAAATACTCTGACTAAACTTATTTTTCTAGGGGGAAAGAAATGCTGGAAAGAAACTGTGACCCACTACAGAGGGACCAACCATACTATAACTTGTAACTCCAGTCAGAAGAAATGTACAAGTGATTTTGCTTGGGCTACAGGTCTACATAAATCAAAAACACGTCCATTGTCTTCCATTCAGCCCAAGTAGCTATGAACTACACAGACTGTATTTTGTAGGAATCCAGTCAGGAAGAGTAACCAAACAATCATTTCAGCTTCTACTTAATCAGTGTTATGGATATCATTAGAAGGCAAGATTTTATCCTTGTTCTTCCTTTTTTCTATCCAAGATCTTCATTCAACACCTTCCAGGCTTGCATAAATTTTCATAACCTGCAGCTTAGCTATTTTTAAAGACTAGTCTCAATTTTACTTCCCTGTTTCAAGTTTTAGCATCAACCACCAATATAATACCCATAGGATCACACAGATCCTAAGTTAGGTACAGCATTACGAACCTCAGCTTCTAATACAAAATCTATCTCCACTAGATGTATTAAAAAGTGAATGCTACATTAAATCTATTCTTTCAATAAATTAGGTTGATTTTAATGCTTATTCTAATAACAAACAAGCAAAAATGGAGAAAAGAGTCCTTTGGTCTCAACAGCAGGACTATGAATATAAGGGAACTATACTCAGACAAAAGAAAGCTCTCAAAAGAAGAAGAAAAACAAGTAAACCTTATTAAAGGAAAAAACTTGTTTATTAAGGAAATCTCCCTTAATAAAAATATTTCTTTAAATTGTCATTTCACCTGGTGTTATACACATAAATGTCTCCTTCATACATTCTCTAGAACACTTACTACTTTACTTGATAATCAGGTATTTTACTCCAAACATAAACAAAACACATCAGCCAGATGTGTATCAGCAGATAAACAAAAAAAGAGAAAATGAGTCTCTTAAGACTAATGTAATTCATTGAAGTACTCACTACTGCTATTCATTAACACACTCTTACCTATTTTCTCCAGCAGTTTTTTCATTTTCTCCATAAAGAAGAAGAGAAAGACCATCTTCTACAGCAGCAATTCTTGCCAAAATATCAGCTACATCAATTAAAGTGGTTTCAAGAGAATTTATAAACACCTATTTGGAAGACAGAAAAAAAGGCTTTCAATGCAATGCTTTTGTGAAAGCTGTTTATTCAAGTCTGGCTGACGTATGCAGAACCTGAAGGTCTCCTTTCTGATGTTTGCTTAATGGCTTAAACTAAATAAGTAAACAGCCTATGTTCAAATGCCATCACATAGAAATCTTCATCACAAATGGCAGTAATTGTCACTTTTAATGATTACGGCAGAAGTTCAACAACTGCGTAGATACAGTTTCTAAACTCCTTCTTCTCTTTTCCCATGAATGTGGAAAGGCACTTGATATGGCATCCAGAGGTACAAGAGCAATACCTGAATCATGGTGAGAAACACACTAACTCCCTCATTGCTGCACATGGATTTACAACTCTGGCTAGAAACAGAATTCTAGTTCCCAAGGTCTTCTGCATCCACTTCACTTCTAGGCTGCAGTAGGCCCAAACTGCTTTGGAATCATCAGGAAAGTCTGCCCCTCTGGAGCAAAACAAAAGTCATCTGCCAACTCCTTATTGACTTCAGAGCACCGTATAGGCACAACTAGATTGTAATCACGCACTGGAATTCAGAGTGTTATCTCTGGCACCATTACTAATGGATGTACTACCCAAATTAATGCTAAATTGACATTGCTCATTAATAAGTGAAGTCAATATTCCAATAGTAGACAAACAAAACATGGGTACTCCCTGAAGAACCGCTGAGGGACCAGCAAGGGCAGGATGCTCTGTAAGGGACAAAAAGGCAGAAACTGAGTGTGGTAACAGGGCAGGCAGAGGCAGTGGTTGCCATCAGATGAGAGGGCTGTCCCACCATCCCCAAGCAAGGCGAGTAGACGATAGTAACTAGGTTCACTCAACTGCCCAGAGCCCCTCAAAAGTGATGAGGGAGGTCCAAGGTTAAGCCAGTCAGCAAGTAAGGGTCAGCTCCAGACACAGTAACCAGGGTGAGACACAGCCCAGTGATCACCGTGCAACTGGCTCTATAGTGACAAAGCAGGTCTGAGGCAAAGCAAGTGAAGGTCATGTTTGTGGGTCAGGGTACGAATCAATGGGACATGCTTCTACAACAAAGTGCAGGCAGGGAATAAGGCTATTACCTACGCTGGTCCTGAGCCCAGGCTATCTAGCCCAGGGGAGGGGAAGCAATGGGGAGATGTGCTGAGGACCTGACAGTAGACAGCAGCTGTAATTCTGTAATTCTTGTTTGCCAGACGTAATACAGAACATAAAAGTAGCAAACACCTCCCCGCCAAAAAAGGAAGAACTGCTGAACATTGAGATAACGTCCTTCTGAACGACTAACGTGTAACAAAGAAGAGGGACAGCTGTATACGCTTTTAATACCATGTGACCATAGAAATTGCCTGCAGGATTACACAGGCCTCCATCACAACAAATCAATGATTGCCTTAGTACTGCTTTTTAAATTGGCTATCAGTGTTCGAAGCATGTGCAGGCTCGGTCATTTTTTTGTACTTGAAAATACTTGCACTGAATTTTTCCAGTGTCCAGTAAAAACAATACAATTTAAAGTATTAATCTTGCAAAAGCATCCACAGAGGGCCTTAAAATGCAAAAGCAATGCTACTGTACTCAGTACAGGTACACACAGAAGAGATAAATTATTGACATGATCAAGTTTTTGCAGAACTACAGTTTTAAGTTTTATAGAAATACATACTTTAAAATATTTACTTGGAAACTACGTGCTTTTGAAATATCCCTGCAATATTTTTGTAGAGTTACAAATGTTTTCAGGTATTGATATAAAAATAAACAAAATGCACTGAAAAAAATAATCAGAAAGATACTGACAAAATTTAATTTTAAGAATGTAGATGAGGTATTTAACTTAGGAACCCAGACTGTTGCTGCAAGCATGAGGCTCAGGAAATAAATTCAAAGTTTCTCAGTCATTGATTTCTCTCAAAGTCTCTTTATGTAAGACAGTTCAGGACCCGCCATGGGCATTTCAGACCCTCAGCCTCTCATCTTGAGACTTACAGATACTTACATCAATTATATCATCTCAGTCGAAATAAACACGATAGGACAGGCTAACACTCTAACTTTCAAGTACCCAGAGGTAGATAGTGTTTCCCAAGACTTTTTTAGACCTATTATAAAAATGTTCAAAAAAAAAGACAAACACCAAAACTCTTCCTTTTACCAATCAGAAAATACTAATTTTCCATGAAGAATTGCATATTTTACTTATAATAATTATTGAGAACACTTAACTTCAAGTTGCCAGCTGAATTTAAAAAGGAATCAAAGTAGGTTGCCTTTTAAACAGCAGATAGAGCAAATAAGTATCCAAGATATATCCAAAAGACACACAAAAACATTTGAATAAGAAGAAAAAATAAGCAATGTGATTTACTCAAGGGAATAGTCTCAATACAGAACAACTTTTCACAAGATTTGAGAGAAAACCAAGTTTGTCAGGCCAAACATAATGACAGCCTACCCTATTTGAGGCATGCTATAACAGCCAATGTAGAAAATACTACAGAACTTACTATGTGAGTAAATAAATCTTCTACACAGAAAATACACAAAAAAGGTAATTCTCTACAGGTTTAAAAAGTATTTGGAAGATTACTACAAACCTCCGTGCCACTTAGTAAACTTCGAACAGGATGAAGTAGGGCATCTATCACTGCGTCCGTATATAAACATTCAGCAGTACATCCTGTTTGATCACAAAAAACTTGCAGAATCTCCATAACAAGACTTGCTGGAGAATAATTGTCTGGTGAATACAAGAAGTATTTGTTTATATTTTAACTTACACAAAACATATCTATATGGCTTATGTAGGTGCTTCTGAATTGTAATTTTGTTAAGCACTGATGCAGCATGGCTAGAGGGAGAAAGGAAAGGTAAGAGAGAAAGGGAAGAGAAAAATCTGCACAAACAATGGACACAAATGAAAAGTTGCAAAAGAAGTTACAACATGCATCATTACATAGATTAATATAAATTAAAACCAAACATTTACCTGTATGCGTTGTCAAAGCTGTCTTTGGGTAAACTGGAGAGTAATAAATAAGCTGAGTAAACAATACCAACACATCGGTTATGGATACACTATCTATTAAAAACAAAACAAAACAAAACAAAGACAGTACTCCACAAATTCAAGTGCAATTCAATTCTATATTTACAAATCAAATTAATTTTGTAAATATACGTAAACAGTGTTTTACTTTGTTGAGAAAATCAAGATGTCTATAACAGGTAATGCGAAGGACACACATGCCTTTGTGATACCTCCACCAAGGTATTTCATGATCAGCCTGTAAGGCTTGATCTTGCTCCCAATTCAGCCAATGGCAATTTTATCATGTCTTCCCTTAAAACAAATGGCAGCCAAAGTTTGAGAAGGCTGAATATACACATCTGTAGGAAAAAGCTTTACCTTGCTACTAGACTAAGTTAAACAATTGGAAGAGAGACGAACTGCCAGACAACTCTTCCCAAGGTATGAAACAAAACCAACAAACGTGTAGGGAAACACAGGTTGGGAACTATAGCTCCAAGTTTAATGTAATTATATTAATAAATCAATTTGTGAGGAAAGAGGTGCTATCTATGAAGCTGAGAAGGACACCATTAAGATGACAGATGGTGAGATTGTTACTTTTGGAGAGGAGAAAAAAAAAACCAAAAAAACCCGACCATCACCAATGGATCATTGCTTGAATAGTGTTACACAGATAATCCATAAATGACAAAAGCGCTCCATTAGTATATGTTTCTTCCTCATGACTGCTCAACATTGGACCTATTAAGCCCCGATCCTCAAACCAGAATGGCAAAATATTATCAAAAAACAGGTCACAGAATTAATATCCAAGTAATGTTTTGAACTCCACACTGAACTAATAGAGACGATAACATAATGGAACCCTGTAATTGTTCTCACATGCTTGCATTTGCCAACCCTGCACAATGTATCACCATATGTAGATTTCTCTGGATGTTCAAGGACTTTTCCATCTCATATCTTCTGTCCTTATCAACACCTCTGTTCCGTGGGTACCAATTTTTTCTTTTACCATTGTTTTACCTTAATTACATTAATAGGTTAAACTCAGAGCAATTAATTTCAGTTTGCAATTACCTTGAGAATACTGATTTTGTTTCACACCTGAAACAGTTTTGGTCCCTGCATATTTGTCTCTTCCAATCAATTATATGATTGGTTTGACAAAAGATGTTCCTCATACCTAGAAAGCCTTAATCACTTATACACTGATCCAGCTCTCCTTCAACATGAAATTAATATATTAAAAGCATAAAAGTGATCTATTCAACTACATCCATCAATGATTAAAAAACGGTGTTGATGATCAAAATTACCTATGCTATCTTTTAAGAAAGGTTTATAGGCACAGAATTGCTGAACAAAGTCTAATGTCCACCAAATTGCAGTGGAAACATATATTAAGTATGGGTAGTATTGCTCAAAAGGTTCCATTTTCTTCAGCACCCACCCCTCCACACTCCCCCTTACCTTTTTTATTTTTCAGCTGTACTGGAAAGAGATTTCGGCCTTGCTTATAGATCAACAATCTTCCTAAAAGGCACAGCGAATGAACAAAACAGATGTACTGCAATTGTGGTCCAGTGTAAGAAAAGTTCTGCTTATCACCTTTAACAATGAAAACAAAAAATTAGAACTCGACTCAGTTTACTCCGCAGTGCCTCCTCTACTCTACATGGAATCATGTTTGTATATAAAGACAGACAGCTTAAGTAAATAACCACTGCTGACAGTGTTCCCTCAAAATACAATATTTTGGGAGGAAAAAGAACAGGTAGAATGTCTTCCTCTTGAGGTAGCATGCTCAAAGACCTAGAGAATGTGGATGTATGTACACATAATGCAAGACATGCAAAGATACTCACTACAATCCTGCTGGGAGAAGTCATTGACTCTGGAATTTTTATTACCCACTGACTTGCAAAATTCAAAATAATCAAGACATTGCTGGACAGCTGCATTAATCTAGGAGGGGGGAAAAAAACATGAAATGATAAAACAACTGGTATTTTAAAATAAAGTAATTCTCTCTTGTATTCAAGTGCTGTCCTTTAACACAAGAACCTAAGTATCCATTTCACAGTCACTGCATTAGTGCTTTGCATGCATTAACCAACAGGAGGCAAAATTTTACAGGAGTATTAGATCACATTGCCATTATTATGACTACATTATCACACTGCCATCTCTATAAAGATGAAGACAATCTATGAAAAAGAGTACAGAGAACATGCAATTATTTTGAGAGGTAAATGGCAATCTGTGATTGACTGCCATATTGTCATTATTGTGGAAGATTTTTCATCTTCTACACATGAAAAGCTTTGTCTTAAATACACTTACTCAACTAAGTTTGGTTGTTAGATGCTGCCAGTGTTACTACTGTTCTTTGCAGAAGTGTTGTATGATTATCATAGCATTATCATCCAATCAATGCATAAAGTTCAAAAATTATCAGCATGGATTTAGAAATGAATCACAAATATAGCATATGAACAAAGAAGTAAATTTAGATTTATTACAGTTTGGAGCTGCTAAGACTTATTCACAAGTTTAAGTAATATATGCAGGCGTATGTAACAAAAACCCGAACTGGATCACCTTTATTCTATGCCAATAAATTAGATTAACTACTCTGCTCATGGACGTCCCATCATAAACCTTTGGTTGCTTGGGTCATGTTTTATTCTGTTATCTGTTCTATGCATACAGATAAACAAAACAAACATCTGTAACAGTTGTCTGTATCCTTGTCTCCCATCTTAAGGTTTTATCAGTCCCATGTATTATAGCTTATATTTCATTCGTATTACGAAATTTTACAATCTAGCCAAAATCCAGTCTATATGAATGGATCTCATATCTCTACTGGTCTCACTGAAAACATGGAAATTAACACTGCAGTGAAGAGATCTGCCCATAGAGAATATGTGACAGCACTAACACCTTGAGTACTAAAGAATTTTCCCCAGTTTGATTTATTTTTCTGACACTTTGAAACCTTAATGCTTCATATCACATCTTAAAGAACACAATAGCATTTTTTTAAATCTCTTTCAATCACAAATCCAAATTCAGCATAGAGTTTTTATTATATTCGTTCATGCATTATTTGCTATTTTTCTTTGTCAGAAATAGCTCTAAATACAAATGCAACATAAAGAATTACTAAATAATAATACTAATTAAACACCTCCAATGAAACAACAAAATTTCCCCTTATTCCGAGCTGGTCACATATCCTTCTTTGCATTTAACAATGATTCATTTAAGCAAACGGAAATAATAAAAAAAAAAAATAAAAATCAACATTTAGCTAAACAAAATGGAAGAGCTTGGACAAAAAGGGAAAAAAGGGAAAACAAAGTGTTGAAACCAATGTGCAAACATTCAAAGCAGCAAGTTCCAAGTAAGTTTGCCTTGGGAAACACTTACCAAAGATTTATATTTCTTTTCCAAAAGCCTAAGGACCACTGTTCTGCTGTAATACGCATGCTAAAATGACAAAGAAGACCTAATGTCAACTTTAAACATCTAAGCTTCTTTATTTTTTAATTAAAAAGTAGAAATTATCTCTGATTCTGTTCTACTAGGGATCCTGCGTGCAGCACATGTTCAATGTATTGAACTCCAGCTTGCGGAAACCACTACTGTACTCAACTGAAGCTTTTCTTTGCCATATAGTTAAGATGACAAAAAAATTATGTCATTAGAAAAACAATAATTATGGCTGAAATGTTAGACTATGCATTTTGATATTGCCATGTAAATCCTCAATTTTAAGTTTATACATGGTAGGCTTCAACGAAGCCAAGTGCCAGGTCCTGCACTTGGGCCACAACAACCCCATGCATCGCTACAGGCTTGGGGAAGTGTGGCTGGAGCTGCCTGGCAGAAAAGGACCTGAGGCTGTTGGTCGACGGGCGGCTGAAGATGAGCCAGCAGTGTGCCCAGGTGGCCAAGAAGGCCAAGGGCATCCTGGCTTGCATAAAGAATAGTGTGACCAGCAGAAGTAGGGAGGTGATTGTCCCCCTGTACTCGGCACTGGTGAGGCCACACCTTGAGTATTGTGTCCAGTTCTGGGCACCTCAACACAAGAGANAGATATATAACTGTACTGTTGGGCTCATTACTTCTTCCAGAAAAATATTTGCATCTTCTGATAACTGTCAGTCAATAATGACAAAGAGACTGAAGTCCCAAAGTTCACTCACTTCTCAGAAATTTTATAAAACCAGTAAATGAATAGAAATGGAGAAAGAAAGTAGTATTAAAGGGCAAAGGACAGAAATGCCTAAACCCCCCGCCCCCCAAGACTTCCTTATAACAGTGCTCATTATAGGTTGTTATCAGGTCACCATAGGTCTGTGATAATGAGAGTCATAAATGAAACTTTTCAAAATACATCAGATATTAACTAGTTGTGGATTGTTGGGTTGCATGTTTTTTTGCTTACCGTCCACTTTTTGAACCACACGGCTTTGATATCTAACAAAGCCAAGAAGTAGACTGGACTCAAAAAATCTGGAGAGGCAGGATGGTTAGGCTCGTATCTCACTGACAGAAGTGACAATGTACTCTCTACTACTTCTTCCATGTACCTTATGACACAACCAGGAAAAAATAAAACAGAAAACAAAAATCACTTAGATCTTTTCACCATTTCTGGTAAAACCTCAGCATTAAGATAAATCATAAATATCAACAACATTATCTTTAACTTGATCTTGTAAGGATATTCTTTACCTTTCCATGAATAAAGCTAAAAACATACATGTGTATTCTTCTCATGATTACATATTTTATTACAATTGTTACTTTATAAAACATCCAAATTATTTTTCTTAAAAAGCACTTAGAGCACTTCAAAAGCTAAGTAAGCCACTTAATATGACCTACAACTACTCCTGTGCAACTTCCCTATTCCACTTTTCCCACCCTTTACATATATCTATTTCCCCTCCTTATCACTGACCAGTCATCTGTGAATCCAGTAATTAACCTTGTGCTAAAATTATATGCATCTAATTATATGACAAAAATAATTAAATTAAGGAACAGTGATGGGTTTTTGAAAGCAACATACTTTTCTGGATGACGAATCCAGGAAGAGGGAGCTTCCTTTTGGTACTCATTTAAAAGGCGGATCTGAAAACATAATTATTAAAATTAAAACAAAACTAAAAAAAGCATAATGTCTCAGTAATGACAAAAAGGCACAGAAACTTCATTTATACCTTCTTAAGTAAACGATTTATGTCTGTGTTAGATACATCCAGACCAGCTGAAATACGAAGAGAATATTCTCCAGAAAGAAAGTACGATTCCAAGTGTTTTGCTAAAAAAGAAAAAAAAAAACCACCAAAATCAACTCGTCTTCACGACAACAGTGGCAAAACAGGCTGTATTATATAGCTTCATGATAGAAGTTAACTGATTTCCAGGAAGCCAGGAAGACTCATGAAGTCTTAAGTGTAAGTAAATGCACATACCTAAACTTGTATAGACTTCTCTTGTCATGTTAAATGGAGAAGAAGAAAAGCTTTTTGCATAGAATCTAAGGATTTTCTCCTAAGGGAGAAAAAGCAAGCAATGTATTAAACAGTCACATAACTGTGTGTTATTATTGCACAAAAATCAACATATAGTGCCATCATTCTTAATATTACTTACTGCTCTGAGACCTCTAGAGCATATTTTATAAAAACAGATAGTTTGGGACCACAGAAACATACAGTCCAAAGGAAATTTTACTAGACTATTTTAACTGACAGCACCTCACTGAGATACAGAGAGCCAGATGAGGAAGTATTACTGTACTTTTCCATTAACATTAATGTCTTTATATTATTAAACGTACCAATGACTTGTAACTAGCACTTTTTCAAAAGCTGAAACAGAAATATTTGACAGCAGCTGTCACAGAAGATGACAAAAAGTTTTAGCAACTTTCAGATTTATTTGATAATCATCGTAAAATTCAAAGAAAAAGAAAAAGGTTTAATTGGCATAATAAATAACCTAAAAGCAGTTTATGCAGCTGCCATTTTTTTCCTCATTAGTGCCTGTAAAATATCACTATGTATCATTTTCTCATCTTCATGAAGCCTATACCTGATTTAAACAGGAAAGATGAACATGACATCTTTTACAGAAGAGTTTTGTCAATTATTTTTTTTTTACGGCTGTTTGCTAAAAGACATCCAAACCTCTGATTCTCACTACAAGATATGTAAGGAAGTTCCTGTCTCTAAAAAGTCTATTGAAATCCTGCTGAAATCCTTTAAATCAAGACCTACTGAAATCATACAGTTATTTGTCTTCAAAAATAGTTTACTGGATACATATACAAAAATAAAACATCTTGTGGCCCTGCTGGACTACTCATAATGCATGTGTAACTTCTTATTCCTCTTCAGTCCTCTTTACTAATGCTACACATCTAATAACTGCATACGGACCATCAGCTTACACTGAATGTTGCATCAGGATCTGACAGAGACATCGTCAGATGCTTACGCAGAGTTGGCCAATGCTCAGAGTTCAGTACATCAGAGGGAGGGGCAAAGCACAGTGTCTGCAACGCTTCTTGGCGAACCTGAAGTGGTCAAAAAGATAAACACCACAAATCCTTTCACAGCAACTTCTCAAATACATAATTTGCCATGTAATTTGGAGGAAAGAAGAAACAGGACCTGACTATAGAATAGATAAGGACCTCCAGAAAACTTATCTTTTCTATATTTCTGTGGTGATTTAGACAAACCTCTATATCACTAAGAAACAAAAAACTCAAACATATATTTGAAGAAGCAAGAAGACAATTTTATATATAGATTTTCAGTACTGGATGCAAGGATTATGCTCTACTTTCTGCTTTTAATCTAGTGTTTTCTTATCAAAACAAAACTATCACCAAATACTACAAATCTGCTCGCTAAAAAGGCAGTATGGGAACCTGAGTTATTCTAAAACCCCTACGTTTTACTGCTGATTTTTCATCATCTTTATAATCACAATTATTTCAAATAACTTTTTTGTGTTCTATTTGTAGACAACTTTAATCTCTAGTAGTTTGTTTTAAATTACTGAAACAAACTATAGGAAATTTTAACAACATTTAATAGCATCAGACTTTTTACCTGACTTACTAGGAAAACTCAATCAGAATGTTTATACCAGTTCCCATCTACCAGACCTCTCTCAACTGCCAGACAATCCCAAACAAATCTTACTGAGACAGCACTCAAAATGATATTTCTCCAGGCTTCAAAAATATCAGCAGCTGGTGCTGATTGGTGTTGAGAGACCCAAACTAGTACTGCCACTGTCAGGAACGCAAACCTAACTCGGACTTTATATATTCCACCTGGTAGCAGCTTGTTGGCAAACCAGTGGGCATCTCTCTCTTCTAAGAGGGATAACAAAAAGGACAGCAGGGTAAGCTTCAATAATTTTTATTTCTCACAGAACAACTTTTTCCAAACTAAAAATGCCCATCTGTAGTCCTTAAACTCCTAACAACTACCAAAAAAATCAGATATTTGCAACAACGCTAGCTTTTGAAACAGATGGTTATGAACAATGAAATACTGTGCTGCAAAGCAGTTGATGCACTAAAGCCAAGATCTAGGAAGCAACAAAGACAAGATTCCACCTACATACGAACTCTTATGTACATGGACTATGTTTTCCAATAGCCATAAACACTATTTTGTATTAACATTTTAGCTCTTCTTTGGAACTTACTTCCTTAGGCTGAATAGGGTCAAGCCTTTCTACAAGCAGCTGCAACTGTTC
>VZTM01031335.1:20481-82045 GCA_013400555.1 Jacana jacana
TTTTATGACAGTAACATTTCCAGGGTATACATTTCTGCAGTGACTGCTTCGCTCTAAAATACACAGCAATCACATCATTATTCATGCCACTAGGTTTATGTCTGCTTGATGTCCTAGCCCTGATCTTCTGCATCATTCTTCTACCTTAAAAATGTTTTGTAACAAAAAAGCGTTTTGACAATGACAGAACTACTTCTCCACATGCAGAATCAAATCAGACTGATCTGGCTGGGCTTACAAAGGAAGCATGAGGGGGTGGGGGGGAAGGAAGTGTTAAAAAAAACCAAACCAAAACAACAAACAACAACAGAAAATCTGCTGCTTATATAGTTAAAAACCCTGATTTCTACTACCGCACCTAAATTTTTAGTTTGATTCCTTTTTTTTTTTTTAGGTTTCTGAGGGTCCTGTATTTTCATATTTTGGGAAAAAAGAATAAAAATCTGATAAAATCTGGTAAAATTACCAAGGCAAAATGACCATGAGGCAGAATCAGTGCCGATCAAAATGCTGAGCTGAACTAGCATATTGGACAACCCAAAAGCACACTCTACTAATAAAGGAGATGCAATCTGGACAGATCAGGGTAAGGGTCAAGGAGAAAGTTTCTTAATGATCTCACTAATAAATCGCTGTATGACCTACCTAACCTTCCATGAAAACCAACCAATATTGCTGCAGGTCATAAACAAGACCAGAATACCTCCAGAACTATTCCAGCACCAGAGAGTAATGCTCACATTCTGCATTTAAGGCATCACTTGATCTTCCACTAAACATAAATTTAAACTTTACTCATGAAAAGAAAGTGTCATTAGGATCATAATTTTTTTTAACATACCAGAAAGAGTAATGGATGCCATGGTTTCTCTGTTCTAAAGGGGAATGCTATGTATGCAATGTATGCATTAATTCCACCAGTTGTAGGCTTTACTCACTCATCCTGGGTATTCTAATAAATCCTAACAAGAAATATTGACAGCAGAAATTTCATAGGGTTTTGGTTGGTTGTGTTTATTTTACTGTGCATATCTTCCTTTAAATAAATATTTTTCTTTTAAAGTTACATGTAATTTTCAACTTCTAGCTTCTTCTTGCCTGTGCATTTAGTGTATTACACACATGCATCTGAATTGACTGTTAGGGAGCTTTGTAAGTTACTCTCCCACAAAAAGCTCCTCAATTACTATTACAGTAAATATATATTACCAGGGGTGGGGGAAAACACCAAACAAACAGAAAAATGACATAATTATTTTTGTTCTCTAAATTAGCATCTTTTGAGAGCGGACTAGTGACATTCACAGACCATTATAAATTTTAAACATTTCCTACAAATAATGTAGTTTAACATATTTCACCTCTTTCAATATATTAAAAATAGCAAAAATATTTTTACTTGTGAAAATTCTCATCTGTTTCTTCCAAATGCAAGAGAATCTCTTCCGCGCATTCTACTGATGGGGCTCCAGTGATTTTTTCCTTCACGCTCTGCAGCAACTGTCTAAGCATAGACTGTAACAGAGCTTCATCTTCACTTGTAAAGTGAGACATCTGTATAAAGCAAATATAAGAATAAGAAGCTCTCAGTTTTGTGGAGTTTTTTCCACCCCTCAACATGCCAAGAAAAACAAAGATCCCTTAAAATGCCACTTTTTTTCCTGTTATCAACACCATGAGGTATTCTATCAAAAGACACAATCACAGAGAGCTATTTCATAAAGCTTATCTTGACATGAACTGGAAACTGAATAGTCAAAACACTTTTAATAAACCTCTTGTTATCTTAACGATATTCTCAAACAAGATATTGCATTAAGAAAAGCCTGAATACTCCGTTCGTAGTTGCTTGAGGACTTGACCATCAAATTGGCACAGAATTCATTGTACTTTTTTTTTAAAAGTGTTTCTACAGATGTAATGACTGTATCTTGATAGGAAACATCATAAGGTAATCAACAGCAGTTACCTGACGGAGCTCTGTTGGGAAGTTGTGGATGTCCCATCCCTGAAATGTTTAAGGCCAGGCTGGATGGGGCTTTGAGCAACCTGCTCTAGAAGGAGGTGTCCCTGCCCGTGGTAGAGGGCTTGCAACCCAATGATCTTCAAGGTCATTCCAACTCTACCCATTTTATGATTCTAAACCTACTGCTACTAGGAAAACTGGGAAGAGCAGCAGCAGTGAGAAACTGGAAACAGCTGTCAAGTCCATAATTTTCAAGGATTGCAAAAAAATCTAAAAGTTTCATTTCTATCTTGATTAATAGATTAACCAAAATTCATAGCTTAAACGTCTTTATATGCCAAGGAATATTTCCAATTTCCAGTGCCAGTTTTAGTTTATATATTTCTATTCTATTCGAGAAAGAATGATTTAGAGAACTTAGACATTTTCTTATTAAAAAAAGTCTCAATCAAAGATTCTCTAAGCACCTGCGAATAAACAATATGCACACTTGGAAGAGACAATCTAATAAATCAGTTGTTCAGAAAAACAAAACAAAACAAAAAATCAAAGCCATGTAGGACCAGCTGGAGGAGTTACCCTTTATGAAAGGTAAGGTTTCCTTGAGTTAGCAGTTCTCTGTGATAAGTAGCACAGCTGCTGAATGTTTTCCTTTGATCAAACATATTTCAACATTAAATCAATCATCTCAGCAAAAAAGAATAAAATTTAAAAAACACAACAATAAAAAAACCACAAATCCTTTGTAATAATCTTAACTGCCTGATCTGCAGCCCTTCCTTACAAAATTAGTCTCAAGATATTTCAAAATCAATACATTTTTAGGTCTATATAAACCACTCTACTAAGTCTTATAATTTGACCTTAACAATGCATATATAATAATATATCAAGTATCTGGATACTGGTTGGCAACTGGTGCAAAGCCCTACTTGAATTATGTATAAAAACAAAGCAAGAGAATCTGCAGTTTCATCTCCAGTTTGCTTTGAAAAGTCTTACTTGACTTATGTAATCACTAACAGAAACAGTTCTCTTAAAATTAATTTGCAAAGGCTTGTGGCTTGTGGTGTTCAGTTTTTTGGTGGTTTTGAGGAATTTTTTTCCCCCCATAAAACGTATCCTCACTCAGTATTCCAGGCAAAATTTAAATGTTCGCTTTCTCCCTAAAAAAACCCACCTTACCCCAAGCCCAGTATGTGAAGCCTCTTCAAGTTCAAATGCATTTTCCCACCACCATCCCAAACTGCAAGGCCTGCCCCAAAACCCACAGGACGATTTGGAACCAGCCTGCTGCCGCCAGCATTTATCCTCACACGAGCCTTTGCTCGTGCAAGGCTTTCAACAACAACAAAACAACAAAAAAAGTTATAATTTTAGCAACAAACCAACGATAGCAGCTAACAGAAATACACGTAGTGTGAGAATTCCCACCCACTCTCAGTTTTTATCATCAGTAATAATGTCATGGAATGGGTTGGAGGGGGCCATTAAGATCACCGCGTTCCAGCCCGCCTGCCATGGGCAGGGACACCTCCCGCTACAGCAGGTTGCTCAAAGCCTCATCCAGCCTGGCCTTAAATAATTCCAGGGCCGGGGCATCCACAGCTTCTCTGGGAAACCTGTGCCAGTGCCTCACTGCCTTCACAGTGAAAAATTGCTTCCCCAGTATCTAGTCTAAATCACGCCACTGCATATCAGTTTCTGGCAGTAACCAGATTTATGGTAACAACTCACGTAACAGAGGCAGATTGTCTTTTTAAAAGCCATCGGGAAAGAGGCAAGACCCGACCTTATCTCACGCTACTGCTAAAAGCATAGGTGCCCTCTTTTTTTTTTTTTTTCCCAGGGTACCTTGACTGCGCTCGCCCAAGTTTCGCTAGCCCGCTCCGGTCTCCCTCGCACCCCTCGCCCCGTGGNGCCCGCTGCCGGCTCTCGCAGGGCCCTTAGCAACATCGCGAGAGGCCGTCGCGAAGAGGGAGGGAGGGACGGGGCGTCCCATATTGCTGCCGCCCGCCGCCTGCTGCCCCCGCACCGCTGGGAGAGCGGCTTTCTCTGCCCCAAGTCAGCCCCGAGGTGGGAGTGTCGGCCCTCGCTGGCCCTGGGCCCCCGCCAGCACCCTCCGTCTCCGCAGCTTTCCCTGGGCAGCGTCGGTGCGGGAAGGACGGGCGGCCGGCAGCCCCAGAGGTGGTGGGGCGTGAAGGGCCTCCTCTGCCACCCGGGAGCTCTGCGGCTCTCCTGGTCCTCATTTACAGAGGGACCTTTGTTTCGTGGTCTCTGCGTTGTCGGCCAAATTATGTAAAAGGAAGGTGCTGAAGAATAGTACCGACCTAGGAAAAAGGCTGATCTGCATTTTTTCCTGTTTCTTAGCGCTGTTTTTTAACCCTGCACCTGGGCCACAGCAAGGGAAAACCCAGGGCTTGGTAACTTGGGACACACTTATGAATAAAAGTGACCTCCCTGCCACCCCTCAGCAAAACTCATTCAGCTGCAGATAACTTGGTTCTCTCCATCTCCAGGTTGATGGAGTTCACGTCTGCCCAGTCTCCCCTAGCCCCCAGCTTTCTGTGGTGTGTAGGTTTCCACTGAAAATGGAATACACTCATGCCATTACTCCCAGCTGACATCAGCAAGGGACCAGGTGATGGTCTCAATAAATAATATGAGCAGGAGGTGTTTTCCAGTGCCCTCCTGGAATAGAGAAAATACCACAAAAAGAGCAAATAGGATTCTTTTCAACAAATAAAGTCATAACGGAAGGCAGTGAAAACATTTTGATTTTAAATAATTTTCTATTAGTTTAGCTACAACAAGCAGAAATTAGTAATAAACACTCATTATGGTGTTTGACAGTGCTAGCATGTAAGGTGACAAATTGTACATTTTTATCCTTTGTGTCAGTAATAATAATCTTCCCTGGCCAAAGTTTCTGTAAGTGGATCTGCAGACCCTTCAGTTAATAGACCTCTACCTAAAAGGAAGGGATCCACTATGTCACAGTAGAACTTCTAGCATGTTGGGGCCAAGCATATAAAACACAGTATTTCTATTGAAAAATTATGATTCAGGCATTGAAACAGTCTGTCTTGCTGTTAGTTCCTCAGAAACAAGAATTTGATAAGTAACAAAGGAGGCTGTGGTCCCTTTAAGGCTATTCACTGCAGCACTTTGAAGTGGCTGGATTCCTCAGGTACCCACAAAACAAAAACCTAACAATTGTCTGCTGACTGCTGCTTGCAAAGGATCCTGAGCAGACTTATCAAAGTCCTGTTGTTAGCTCAGCCATGCACTCTTCACATCTTCTAAGTGCACTGTTGGAATGGGCTACTAGTGACAGCAGCTTATTCTTGGTCTAAGCTCCTCTTTCAAGGGCAATAGAGAGATTTGCTTCTCTTCTGTCCCCATGCCAGCTGAGAAGTGCTCTGCTGTGGTACAACGTTTTGCTGTCACTTCACAAGCACTGATTCAAGTGATAGCAGCTCAGTTTCGTGGCTGGTAGGAAATAAACAAATCCAGTGAATCCAGCACTGAATCCAGCATTTCTAGTTCTTACTGAAAAAGCCTCCATTTTAGCCTGGCTTTCTTATCTTATAAAACACCTTGTAAGACAAATTGTAGTGGCATCATGTTCTCATGGTACCTGGGGTGCTTCTAAAATCCTTCCTTTCTGCACTTTTCCACCTTATGCATTTCATCCAGCTTCTTTTGCCATATCTTTTGCAGCAATTAGAGGCTGGAGACCTTTCTCCCGAGCCAAGTTGGCAGATCTCAGGTCACATTTGGCACGATCCTTAGGGTGCATCCGGGCAGATGCTTTTGGAGGGTGATACCGGAGTTAGCAACACTATTCTGAAGTGCATTATGTTTACATGGATGGATGTCAGTCACATGAGAGAGGTTGAAATCACTGTGAAATTGCTCATGTGGATTCCACACTGCTGAAATTCCACTGTCTCTTAGACAAAAGCATCCTTTTGAACAGCAAAAATATCCCAGATGTTCTCTCCCAGTCGTACAAACAGGAAAGCCCCTGGCTCCTAGCCCTACCTCAGGAAGATGTGAAATGCAAGCAACCCTTTAGAATGTCAATGTTCATAGAAAGTCATAGTGCTGACTTCCATACTTTAGAAACTTAGAGGAAACAGCAGATGCACCTGTTCTTAGAATGTGTAGAATGTAAGATAAACAAAGTTTCAAATTCTGAGATATTATACAGATGTGTCATTTAAGTATCACAGAGAAGTTTAATTTTTGTACCTGTTGATTAATAAGATTCTTTCTCCATACCTCAAACATGTTCCAAAATTTGAATTGCTTATTTATTCCAATTTTTTGTATATTTAAAATGTTTCTGCAGTGAGTCCAATGTCCAGTGTCTGCAGTTCAGACAGGAAAGACAAGTGGGCAACAATGACATCTTGTTTACAGCTAATGGTAGTAGTGGGAACATCTGGTTTTAATGCTAATGTCATTACACCAGGGACATAACTCCTCTCCTCCCTTTCTGCTCTGTTCTGCCCTGCCGCCTCCTCTTTTCCTTCGTTGTGACTGTTCACAAAACCACACTTTTGTGGATGGCGCACAAAGGTCTGGAGAGATTTTGATTTTACATAGTTGATACACAGCATTAGTGTCTCCAAGAATGTTTAGCTAAGACTTTCAGCAATGCACTAGGTGGGACCTTTGTTTTAGCAAACTAAAGGGGTTGGTCTTTAATATTTAATAGACTAACTTAAAATAACATCTATGTATGGAAACTTCACTTCATGCTTATTCTTGGCTGACAGGGTTTTCAAAGGAGTGTATACCAAAGAACTAAGGGGGGAGGGCACAACACTTGACAAAAGCAAAACAAAACAAAACCAAACCAACCTTTTATGCTCCATTCCAGAGATAAATCAAGATCAGGAGGAGCCAGGATATCCCCACTTTACAGTGTCTCTAGCCAGGACTAAGATAGATGTCAGGAAAGGAGAAATAAGTGTAAAATCTGGCTCTGAAGATAAGACAAGAAGCCTACCCTACCTTTCTGAATACTCTGACATCCCTTGAGCAGTCCTTCAGCCCCCAAATAAAAGGTGAAGAAACTTTATCAACCTTTTTATGACCACTGTGGCATTTGTTGCCCTCTCACATCACTAATCATGGGAGTTTCCCAAATTTGGAGGAACAATGAACATGTTTTGAGAGTTCATTAGATCATAATCTAATCATAAATATATAAAAGGAAACTGCTTAAAATATTACCACTGATGGGAAAGTCTTTTAAAATAATCTCCAAAGGAAATTTACTGTTTTAGAGACCATCTGTCCTTTCCTCCCCATGCACTCTGGGGAAATACTAACCCATCCCTAGACGTTTCCATTAGAATAAACAATAAGGAATCAATGGGTAAACGGACCCAAGGGTCGCAGGCTTCATTCTATCAGCTCGCTTGGAAGGCCTGTGTTAAAACACACACATACAGAATTCACATTGGTTCCATTTCAAAGTAAGGAAGTAAACTATCATGGTTTTAGTCTAAGTTACATCAGATGAGTTTGTACCTTATTAGTGAGAGCCGATAGAAAACACATGTAAGCTCTTAGGAGAAACAAAATATAAAATTGGGTCTATTTCCTTAATTGGTAATTAAACTTTAGTTATGTTAATATTTCATGAAGCTCTTACACTGCCATTTCTGGTTTCTTTCATCAAAGCAGAAAAAAAAAGTGAGAAACTGCCAAGAAATCAATAGGCCTCTGTCATAACATTGTAAAGCACCAACTCAGAGACATCCTGCCTGGTAATAATCAGGAACATTATTGATTACAAATTTAGCAGTGAATATGTAGACTCTGATTTTTCTATTTGTATTTTATGATGCAATTTTCAATAGATACTCTGCGTGTGGTTATAAAAGTGACTACTGGAGTTGAGGTTCAGTACAGAAGATTAAATCTACCCTGCAACGCTAAGTAACTGCCTCAATGAATCAAAGATAAAATAAGCTTCAGTGACAATAGAACTATCCAAATGCCAATAAAATGATTTTCTGATCCGCAGATTTTTCTTGGTGAAACTTTGAGGAGCTAAGGACATATGTGTCACTGGCTGTGACTGGCCTCAGGCAATTCTCTTAACATTGGACTTACTTTTTTCTTGGAAATTTGGGGACAATAAAATTATCTTTTTATGCCACTATGAAAATTAATGTCTCTGAAATTTAATAACTAATTTACATCATAAATCTCTGATTTGTTTGCCTTTTTTTTTTTCTAATTAATAGCTGGAGGGGTTGGGTTGTTTTTTTTTTGCTGTGTTTCCTGAAGGTGGCAGCAATATTCAAGAGTTGCATGGATATCTGACTTTTGAACCTATTGACCTGGATGGAATACAGTAAATATATTTGTATTTATGGCTATTTATAACATGCTAAAATCAAACTTTGATGGCATAGATATTGTAGTTGTTGACATATGCTGTACAATATCGTCACAGATTGAGTCAGCACAGAGAAGGTGTTGACTCAAGCTTATGGGATTGCTTCTTCTTTTGTCTTCTAAAAATTCAGAAGCTAAAGAATATTCCTAAAGTAGTAAGTATTTTTAATTAACATTTTACTGTTCCTTGCAGTTAAAGTTATCCATTTCAATGATTTCAGTGAAGTCTGGATCTTGTACATTTTCTGAAGTGTTAGCTAATTTGTAGGCACTACATTAGCACTTCAAAACACTACAAATATTATCTGTGATCACTGGGGGAAGATTATAGCCTGTCTGTAGGGTTCCTTTCAGTTTCATTCCTCCATTTGATCTTAATAATTTATAATCACCGCTAGAGTCACTCAGGCCGACTATCTCACAACAGCATCACGGGTTTTTAATTCAAAAAGAATCTTTAACACTGCTTCCTCACTTCTCCTTTTGCTTTAGACTCAATACACTGCATTAATTGTGAAAACTTTTTGCTACTGTGGCAAGGCAATTACCATCAGCATTAGAAATAGGAAACAATTTAGAGAACTCTCTTCTTTCATTTTGCTAGCAGTTGCCTGGTCAGGGACTTGCAGATCCCAGCTGTAGTCTGAGCAAAGGTATCGCTGCAGCAGGGCTCTCCTCTTCTTCACCCCAGGACTACATAAAGTGAGGTGACTCTCATGTCCAGGTCTGCTCTCACAAAGCATCTAGCACAGGGGCCCAGGTCCTGCCACTGTTGTCCTAAAAAGGCCACTTTTGAGGAAAGGAATTACATAGCTGCCAAAGGAGGTGCAAAACAGGCAGAGGCTTCCCTGTGAGCCTTCACTGCTTAAAATGGACTTCCAAAATCCTCTTATACGTATCAGAACTGATACTGTCTCATCCTGAGAGAAAAGCAAGGAAGAAACTGAATTTGTTTTAAAGGTAATCCCCCCACCTAAATGTGTATGGAACACAAAAGCTACAACTTTAAATTATGTTAACAGAGTTTATTACACTGTGCTTTCTCTGGAGTCTGCTCAGGAAACCTGGTGGCCTTTCTTTGTAGTTGTACCTGAGGATTGCTGTGCCCTAGAATTGTCTATCTGTCTTATCCTCCCCAATTACCATCTGTGCTGCCTTGCAAACTGATATCCTGAAGTTTAATATTTTCATAACTGCTTGATTTTATGCTCATCTTTTGTACAGTATCATTGAAGTAACTTTCTTCAGATTTCCTCGCAAGAATAGTATTAATTCTGCCACCGATCACACTGACGTTTCAGAATTCATTCATGAGCTGTTATGAGTTGCTGGTACCATATTCTGTCACAGACATGGACTGCTATTCCTTTTTGTCTTTTAGTTTTCCCTAAAATATGTCATTTCTATCACTTTCTTTATTATAACATCTACACTAGAAAACCCGTATAGGTGCTTTTCTATTGAGCCACCTCTCTGTCCTCTGTCTTCTGAAAATTGTGTCTGTCCAAATAACTACAGCTCTCCTTACCCAACGGCTTATCCTCCTATAGTTCTGAATCCCGCTGTCAGAAACAATAGTTTCCTCCCTTCACTGTCACACCAAGTGCTTTCTGTAATCTTAATGTTTGCAGGGAGTCAAATACTTGAGACATTTGCTATGTAAGCTGTTGTTTAATGTTCTTTTGTTAATATAAATTATAGTCTTGTTTTTAAGGGTTTCATCTAGAAGTACAGATTAATCTAGCCAGATATGACGCACAGAATCCTTTGTCCTCTTCATTTTTGGAATGCTGTAAAATGCTTGAGAACTAAGCTTCATTTGAAGCTATACTTTTTTGTAAGACTTGTCTGGGAAGACAGAATTTGGCCTGTACCTTGCCATGCTTTATTCCTCTGTGTACTTTCAGTGCCATGAGATGTGTGCTTTGTTTTGTGTCCTAGCAAACTGTGACCTCCTCAAGAATCAGAGTGGTGTTTTAAAGAAATAGTAAAAGCATTGCTTGGTAACAACATTGTTTATTTAAATTCCAGTAAGTTCTTTTAAAACTTTTATTTCAGTTAGATAATGTCTGGGATCCTAACATAATTTTACATCGGAGAAAAAATTTTGGAGTTTCTCTGAACACTCTGTCTGGACAAATACTGTGTCTGGAGTAAAGAAGGATGGATGAAGGAAAACACAAGTCCTGAATGTCTTCACACACACAAAAAAAAGGTCCTTTAATGAAAAGCAATTTTTAGATTGTTGTGTAACAGAACCTGTTATGCAGTGAAATCTCATTGGTAACACACAGACATCCCTTGAGATAAGAATCTCATTTCTTTGAAGAAGAAAAAAATTACCTGTTAGGTTTTGTATTAGTGAAGTCAAAATGCTACCATCATCTCTGGTGTAATTCCAGTGAATTTTAGTGTTAAGAATAAATTTGATTCAGTAAGTCTGCAAATACATTTCTCTGACGTGAAAAATAATCTCTAAGTAACAAACAGAATACTTAATGTTTTCATTGACATTTATTTCAAGGCTCTCATGGTGTGACCAAAGTTCCAATAGAGGTATGGTTTTATAAGTCAAACTCATTTAAGCGAGGAACAAGACAAATACTTCTATCTATTGATACACCTCCACAGTAACTGTTACAAATTTTGTAATGCATATTTTATCCCAAACTAAATCATTGTCCCCAAAAGACATTGGGAATTAAATAAAATATTAGCCATATATAACTTTAGTATTTTGAGTATAAAAAATAATTTTCCAGAAAACCATATGTTTTGCAGCAAAATGAAGAAATCTCTCCACGGGCCAGGCATAAGAGAAATTATTAGGGCTCTCTGCCAGTGCTTTAGGATGCAAAAGTGCAAAGCAACATTCAGTTGGGCAGATCTTTCTTCCCACCAATCAGATCTTTGAATGTTATGGCCTGTTTGACATGAAATGTCCTTATTTGTCAATCTCTTATCTGTAAATTCAGGAGACAATTGGACACCCTGCAAAAACAATATCCCCCCTCTTTCTCAGTTCAGAAAACTCATCTCTTCAAATATTTTTTTAAGGAGACCACCTCCTCCACCCATGTGATTGTACATGTGCATACCTGTTTGGGGCAACTACCAGAAAAACATACACTGACTCCCTGTTCTCCTGGCTCAGAAGTTTATTTAAATCCACAAGGTGGGACTCGGGTCCCTTGATTCAGTTGGTACATTTTTTCCAGACTTGTGAGTGGTCTTGAGTTCTGCGCCAGACCTGCAGTGCACACGACAGTGCTGCTGAGGGGAAGAGGGCTGTGGGTCTGGGGTGGGAGAAGTCAGCTAATGATGAGTGTCAGGAGTGTAATCTTCAGTCCTTTCACATAATGAATACCTCATCTGTAAAATAGGTTTTGTGAACGTGTAATGGCTTGATTGAAGAGTGATTGTTCTGCTTGGAATCCTTGGAGCGCTCGTTTTGCAATGTGAAGTATGCTAATAATGTGTTAATTGCTATTTTAAAGTCTGTTTCCCTTTTGGCATGCTCTGTCTGCATAACTCGGGTCCCTGGACTTGCACTGGAGAATAATGCGATAGCTGAAGGGAAGAATCCACGTGGACGTAGACTCTAAGCTGATGTATGTTGATTACCTTGATTTATGCTGATGGATCTACGTTAAATTACACTCGTGGAAGATGCAAACCCAGTTTTAAGGAGGATAAACTCACAGCTGAGTAGTTCTTGGCAAAGTTCTCAAAAGACTTCAAAAATACATTCCTGCTTAGTTTTCAGCATAATTTTGCTAGCTACTCCGATGCTTTATAGTGTTTATAGCACTAAATAAGTGTAAAGTCATTGTGTTTCATACTCTTTATTTTACTGCTTATGCACCATATGGTATTGATGTGAATTATATTGCAAATAACTCAAATGAACATAGCATTACAAAACAGAGTTGCTGCATTTTTTTTATTGCAGGTAGGTTACCTACTGTGATGAGAATAATATAAAAACATAGGGAAATTATTATTCCCTTTCTTCCTACTTTTCATTCAAGAAATAACCCATGGTAAATTAGGTGCAATTTTAATGAATTTTTATACAAACATAGATCTTGGTATAAAACAGTAAATAAGATCTGCTAGAATTTTATGGTTTATACACCTGTTTTTTGTAAATTAGCTTATATTTGTAATGCTTTGCCTCAGAGGTTACTTGAAGATCAGTCCTGAGTGTTATTGCACATTCTAAGTTGTTTCTGAAGGCAATGGATGCCAAGAATCTCGCTTTTCAGAAATCAAACATTTATTACTTCTCTTATTTACCCCTTTGTAGAATATTTTGCATTTTAACCAGGACACTCCAGTTCCTATCCATTACAGACTGAAATACGTAGCTAAGCTTACTAAAATGAGCTGTCTTCTACAAATGACCATAACTACTTACATAAATATACTGCATGGCCCTCATTTTGTGGACTTTGTTGCAGAATTGGACTTGATACCGAAAAGGGACCATTGAAATAGCATATTTCAATGCACAGACAGGAGAAACCAAAGGAATATGCCAGGCCTTAGATGTCATGCTCAGTACATAAATGGGAATNCTTACTAATTTTTTTGCCTTCCCTCAACATATTGAACAAAGAAGATGCAGGTGGAAAATAGAAAACGAGGGATTGTCCCTCATATTCTGCTCTGGAGTTTAGGTGCCTTATGTGGAGTTTAGGCTTCAGGTATGTGCCTGCTTTCACCTGGGATAGAGTAAATCTTTTTTCTAGTAGCTGCCGTGTTTTGGATTTAGTATGAGAATAATGTTGATAACACTGTTTTAGTTGTTGCTAAGCAATGCTCGTATTGAGTCAAGGACTTCTTCAGCTTCCCATAGAACCTGAGAGGGAGCACAGACAGGAGAAACCAAAGGAATATGCCAGGCCTTAGATGTCATGCTCAGTACATAAATGGGAATTGGCTAGAGGACAGGAATCCACGATAACACTGGGATGAGATGGGATGGGCAACCGATCACTGGGTGGTGAGAGCATCTTGTGTTGCATCACTTTATTTGTATATCCTTTTACCATTATTCTTATTCTCTTCCATTACTGTTGTATTAAACTGTCTTTACCTCAGACCACAAGGCTGGTTTTCCCCATCTTTTCTCCCAGCTCAACTTGAGTGGTGGAGAGAGTGAGCACTCAGCTGTGTGGTCCTAGTTGTCAGCAAAGACTAAAGCACAACACTAGACAAAGCTCCAGGTGTCTTTTCAGAGTGTGCTGTAGCTCTCTGAGGAGAGATTAGCAGTGGCAGATTTGCATATTAGGCATTCTCCAGCCTGAGGGACCCTAAACTTTCCTCTGTCAGCAAAGTCCCTATCAGCAATCCATAATGGGAGCACTGCAGGGAGCGGAAGGAAGTTTCCCAAAGCAATGCTAAATTTGTGTAGCTGGAAAGTGTGTACAGGGATGGAGCTCGACTGTAGTATTGTAGTTGGGCACTAATGTGGCCATGTCAGTACTTTTGCTTTTATTACTCTCAAGTCCAGTGACTTGTGATATAAAATGCATGATCAATCCGGGCAGTAGAGACAGTCCCATCATCTCACTCCTACCCAGGTATCCTAGTGGCTCTGCAAAGCCAAGCTCCCCATCATTGGCTTTCCCTTCCTCCTTCTTTGGCACATCCTAAACTCCTTCAGAAATCCTCAGCAGAAGAGGAAAGTCCTGCTCAGCCTAACCTGCTCCTTACCAACTATACACTTCTCCTATGGGTGGGTTTGTGTTGAATTCACAGTTTCCAGGGCTAAGCCACACAGCATCAGTGAGCACAGAGAGACTGAAGCAGAAAGAGGTGTGCAGGTGTTTGAGGATGTTCAGAGCCAAAGAGAAGGCTGTATCCTAATTTTCAGTTTGGGCTATAATGTTTACCAAGTCCTGTTTATACCAGAGTTCCTTCTGAATCTGGTCCTAAATTTTTCCTGTTTTCACATGGGCCTCTTTCTCTACTCAGTTATCTCTAGGTCAATGATAGTTCTTATATCAGTTTCTGATACTTATGCTAACGCAATAAGAATAGGATGTCGAAGTCATGATGTATCTTTATGTAAGCATAATGCTCTTCTTCAAATCGTCACTTACTTTGTATAAATGGAAGGCTTTTTATCAGACAGATGCTGTAGCAAATTACAACCTACGTGAGGTACAGAAGGGAGCAAAAGACAATCTGGATCAAATGTACAAGGAACTGCTTATTTATGCTGCATTTTAGAAGTTTTGTCTGAAAGAGAGGCAGCCTGCAGGAAAATTTTAGCTGGTCCTTCACATCAGGTGTTTGCCAAATATTATTTATGAGTTACTTAGTAAGTTAGAAGATTCTGTCATCTCCCAATACTACTTATTGCTTGTATCAGAGCACTAAAGCCTTGGTTCACAATGCATTATGCAAACAAATTTTTCCAATGGATAATTTTTCCAAAGTCAGTAGCACTGCCTTATGTCTTAACATTCCTAACTATTTAACAGCAATACAAGACCAATGGAGCTACTTCACCCAAATCCTCATTTACTTCATTTTGATGATAGTGCGACTCAGCTATCAGCAAGAAATCACATTATCTACCCTAGTGTTAGTCCTGCTTGGTACTGTAAAAAGATGTGGTGCGGGTCCTATGGAAGGAGGTCCAGGCTCTCACTCCCTGCAGTCGTTACTATTCAGCCTGCTGCAACTGTGCCCCCTCTGGAATTTTAAACAGAGACACTGCAGCAGCTCATTGGGAACAAGTGAAGCTGTACAAGTGCTGATTATTCCAGCAGAGCCAGAGCAAATTAATTAATAATTAGGTGTGAAATTAATGTACACCTTCTGTTGTCCCTAGTACTTTCCCCATGTTGCTAATTTGCTTCTGCACCACCAAGGGACAAAGCAGATTTAAAAAACATACGTGGGAATGCGCTAAAAGTCTCCCCAGATAAACCTTGTTGTATTTACTAGCTTTTTCATTATTGTGTAGAGCTTTTTCTTAACTCTTTACAACATCTGACTCCTTAAATCCTAAATATTTCTTGTTCCTATCTAAACAAGACTTAATTTGTTGATGAGAAAGAGAAAATACTGCTTTGTCTTTGTGTTATATTTCAGTATATAGGTATGTAACGTTATTTTGTTGTCTTACCATGTATATTTGCATTTTGAATGCATTGTTTGAGGGTGCTTATATAGGATGTACTAACTGAAAATGGTGTGAATTGATGGTAGGGCTGCAGTGCTGTGGATAATATAACAATACTGTATGTTAAGCAGAAGCAGAGGGAGCATTTAATGAATCTTTACAATGAGCACTTAATTATAGACTGCACCAAAATGCAGCATGAATATTAGAGACATTCATTGGTTGTCACCTGCAATATAGGGTGTGGGAAGTTATCTTGGAAATCTGAGGTGACACAAGCTGAAATTGTAATCTCTTTCCCTCTTAAAAAGTGAGGTTAGGGACTTTTTGCTTGCTCTATCTATCTATCTCTGGGCCCTTTACTACGTGGAATGTTGTAGGTTTACCCAGTCTTTATCTCACTCCTCACTCTGTTAATTCAGACTGTGACTTTTTTTTTTTTTGTAGTTTTAACGACCTTTTTTGGTCAGTCCAGGCTACTAGACAGGGATGAAGATATCTGTAGTGCAAGGGAAATTATTTAAATGAGGAAACTTACATGAGAGTTGATAGAAGCAAATTTCTAACATGACCAGAGATTAATGAGCATCCATTACTGTAGGAGCCACACATGGCACATAAGAAGATGAAGGATTCTTTCCCTTTTTATAGAACAGGAGAGAATAGGAATTCCTTCTTTCCTAAGCAGAAGGATGTCCACAGTCCTTTTCCTAGTTTTACCTCTTCCTGAGTGTACTTGACCTGTCAGGTAAGCTTAGCAGGTCTTTACAAGATTGCTTTGTTGCTTGTTTTGAATGTGGGGCTGTTCAGATATCTCACTTCAGTTCCAGTCATGAGTACCATTTTGGTCAACTAGGAGCATGAAAAGGTGAAGTGACTTTTTACACACTCCAGCAGTCTTTGAAGTCTAGCTCATTTGTAATGCAGATAATTTTCCAAACTCTTCTTATCACATATGCTAAGCAAATAATCTGAACAAAACCGAGCTAACCCAATTTGTTCAGATTAGCCTTCCTGTCAGCATGTTAGCAGAGGGACTTCTGCCGTCCCCAACCCTGTTTATTTTAGTGATATAACAAAAGGTAGCACTTCCCTTTCTTTGAATGCTATTTACCATCAAAAGATCTAGGAATAATCTGAAAGGTAAATAGTTAGACCACTTGTAAACTGTAGTAGGAATATTTGCCAACATTTAGGTTTACAAAGGGTAGTATTTGCATATAAATCCAAAGAACAGTTTACGTAAAGATTTTTAAAAGGCTGATTCATGAAAAATCAGTTACAAAAATGCATTAAGATTAAATAGAGTCTAAATGTTATGGCTGGACTTAAGTGGCTTGTTATACACAGTCTGGCACTCTGTTAACAGAGTCCTAATAAACTGAATTTCTATTTCTTCCCAAAATTGTTTCTGCTGTTTATCTTGTTTGAATAAATATTTGTGCTTGGACTGGCTGGCAGGGGAGTGAGGCAAAACCGTTCCACTGAAGTCACTGGTGGTGAAAGCCCTGAGCAGCATCTGCCACATGGAACATGGCACATGCCCAGATAAAGGACTGTCCCCACAGCAGTAGCTATATAGTTGGTCAGTGACTACTAAGGCTAAGGAAGACAAATTTTAAGGCTCTCTCTGTGCAGTCTTTGGTCAAAACACTGTTAATGCAAGATGATGATGATGATTACTATTATTAGTAGTAGGAGGAAGAGTATTAGTATTGTTATTGTTGTTATTATTATTATGGATGTCACCCATTTTATGATGTGGATATTCTGTTTCTTCCCATCTCTTCTCATAATCCCTTTCTAAGGCTGCTTCATCCATGCAGATGGAATCTCCTGGGTAAAATAGAACTACTCTTTCCGTGGCCATACTAAATCATCTTTTCTGATTATGGATACTTCACTTTAACCAGAAAATTTGATCTAAGCAAAAATCTTCTTTTCAGTGTTAACTTAACAACTTGTACATGTGTACCTATGGCTTTGTAGAATAGCTATTCCTAATTATAATAGTATTTCCTGATTTCATAAAATCAACAAAATTGGCCTTCATCAAAAACTTGGGTCACTTTTTCTTTTCACTTTCTGTTTGACTTATTTGCTTGGTTTAGGAATGGAATTTGTCCCTCTGTTTAGCTTTGTCTTCCAGCTGATTTAATAGGCAGGTAGATACATCTGGGTAAAAGACATTGAATTTAAACCTCTGTATCACACTGAAGAGGAAGAATAAATATTAGTGAACTAGCTTGAAATGCTTTCAGTCTGTGGTTGCACTGTGCCTTCAATAGTGCAATATGTTTGAGGGCCTTTGCCATGTCATGTGTGATTTTTCAGTGGCAGAACCAGTTGCAGGCTTGTATCTTCACCTGTGTGAGATGCAAGCCCCATGACAGAGAACATTAAAATCCCTAAAACTGAATGAGAGGACAGAATGCATGATGCGCTCGATATTTTCATTTCCACCATGTGAAGTCAGTGGTATGTGTTGGGAACAAACAAAGGGGCCAATTGGGGGTCTGACCCTCCTGGGTGGTTGGTTGTGCTCCGCTGAATGTGTGTCACTGGAGACAGGAACAACAGGAAGGAGGGGACTGTCCTCCTTTTGACAGCCCACCAGGTGCACACCATTTGCTACCACATGATTTCTCATTCTCTGTGTTCTGATTGAGTATTACATCTGATTACATCAGATTCAGGAAAAATACCTCTCTTTGACACCTCGCGGTTACTGCTTTCAGTGCTTGGATAACAACAAAATGTCATTATCAACTCAAAAAGATCAAACATGAGAATGTATCTTTCTTCCTCTTCATGTATTATGCCATATCCGTTTCCCAGTTTTTCCAGCCTTGATGTACTTCAGAGAAGCTTTGGGGTCCCAACAGCCTCAAAGTTCACAGTATTATAGTATATGCTACTATAGTAGCAGAATACAGATGCTTCTACTTACATGTCTGTGATTTGCATATTTTTTTTCTCTCATAATTAGCCAACTTCCTCTTGCCACTGAAGTAAAGCCTTTCCTCTCTGTTTCCTCTCTGTCTGGGTTTTTTTGCTTTCAGTTTTACTTGAATTTGTAATGGAAATAGGAAAGTGGGAGAGATACATAAGCTATATGGAGGATCTTAAATCTCTGCAGCTCTTACCAGATTTCTGTGGAAGGGCTGCAGCTGCGTCTTTCATTCCCCTCTGCTGTGCCAAGCTCTTCTTCCTCCCTTTTCCTTGACCCAGCTCCCTAAGATCCCTCTTCTGTTCCCTATCAGCTTGAAGCAGAGCCCAACCACGTATCACAACCTTAGACATGCCTCAGGGGAGAAAGCCCCATAGCTGCTATTTTTCTTTACAAGGCCTGCCTGGCCTTCTCCTTACTATTCTATTTTTTTTTCCCTTGTTAGACACAGAAAGGTCAGAACCTTGTCATCTGAGCTTTCCTGAACTTTGGGTGCTAGCCACATATTCATTTCACTATGAGAAAATTTCAGAGTTTATTTAAGCTAGTAGAAAGACTCCCAGTGACTTTGGAGAGGTTTGGATAAAGGCGGTGAGACCACAGAATTGCAGAATTGTGTTGGTCAGAATTTTTTTCTGTAGCAACCATATCCAGCAGGCCAGAGGAACACCATGGCTCACCTTAATTCCCCAGAATGCTTGCTGTTATAGTCAGTGGTAACTGCAGCAGCAGTGGGGAGCTCATCTTTGCCTTGTGTATTGAGCTATTTGAAATGTAATTAGAATCATAGAATCATTTAGGTTGGAAGAGACCCTTGGGATCATCAAGTCCAACCATCAGCCCTACTCTACAAGTTCTCCCCTACACCAGATCCCTCAACACCACATCTAATCTACTCTGAAACACAGTCAGGGATGGGGACTCCACCACCTCCCTGGGCAGCTGATTCCACTGACTGACCACTCTTTCTGTGAAAAACTTTTTCCTAGTATCAAGCCTAACCCTACCCTGCTGCAGCTTGCAGCCATTCCCTCTTGTCCTGTCACTAATTACCCGTGAGAAGAGACCAGCACCAACCTCTCTACAATGCCTTTTCAAGCAGTTGTAGAGGTAATGAGGTCTCCCCTCAGCCTCCTCTTCCTCCAACTCAACAATTCCAATCAAACTAAACAATCCCAATTACCTTTTCAGTGATGGCAATATTACGAATTTTTATTTTTTTCCCAAAAAACAGTGGGGTGGTTTTGTTGTGTATTTTTCATAAAGGCAGTGGCCAACTGATTCATAGAATCCATCTGCACTTTTACAATGATGCATCATGTAGCATATATTCCCAGGCTATGCAGTTTCCTTTATTTTTCATCAAGAAAACCAGAAAATGCACATTCTCACTTTTTACTGATATTTAGCCAAATTTTTCCAGCATTACTGTATCCATATCCTTTCCTCTCATTTTATTATAATTTCTCAACTGTGGAATTTGTATTCTGTATCTCTGCCAACTTACATGCAATTGAGCTTAGAAAAAAAAAAAAATCAGCGTGATCCTTCATCAATGAGAAAAGGGATGGCTTCAACAGTGATTATTTTGCTATTTTAGACACCCAGAAATCACACAGTTAAAGGATGGTAATGTGCAGCGGATAAGCCATTTGTTAAGCCATTCACTGAGTATGAATTGGAGCCAGGACAGAAGACACAATAATTCATGTCAAAAAAATCCTCAAATAATTAATCATATCTGATTGAAATTCCACAAAAATTGTAAAAGGATGAGGCAAAGGAGATAATAAAACATTTTTGAGAGGTGTCTGATGTTATCTCATTCAAGCAAGCAAACGTTGAACTGTCCCATCTGCATCTCAATTTCAGGCTTGAACAGGATTCCTGCAGGTCTTACATTTAAAAAAACAAAAAAAAAAAACAAAACAAAACAAAACAAAAAAAAAACCAAAAAAAACCCAACAGAACAAAACCCAAAAACCAGGAAACAAAACCAACAAAAAAAGTGCCGGAAAACCACAACCCACCTTTCTCTCTTTAAGACATGCTGAGACCTGTGTCATTGGAAATTGAGAGATGACAACAAACAACCTCTGCCTTACACTGGGTGAGGATGCGATACTATGAAGCCTAATAGTAAGGAGAAAACTTGGCCAATGAATTTGGCCTCTTCTTATTCTCATTAGGTGAAACTACTAAAGTGATGCTCTCTGGAGGATGCTGTGTATTAATGAAAAGATTATGTGGGCATTTTTTTAATCAAAAATGCATGTCCAAATATTGACAAAAACCTTACTGTAGCTTGGATCATAGAATACTACAGCAGCCCAAGTTGGAAGAGACCACAAAAGATCATCTGTTCTAACCTTTCATGGAAAAGGGAGCCTGGATGAGATTATCTATACCCTTTCCAGTCATGTCTTGAAAACCTCCAGTAGCAGGTATCCCACCAGTTCCCTGAGGGTGTTATTCCAGTGAATGATTGTTCTTGCTATAAAAGATTTCTTTCTTATGCTAAGATGAAACCTCTCCCAGTACAACTTGTACCCGTTCCCCCTTGTCCTCTCCTTGTAGCTCCTTGTGAAAAAAAAGAGCCTCCATCCTCTTTGTAACCACCCTTTAAGTACTGGAAAACTGTGATGAGGTCTCCCCTGATTCTCCTCCAAGGAGGAAAGACCTAGCTCCTTCAGTCTTTGCTCACAGTGCAGATTCTCCAGCCTTTGAATCATCTTTGTGGTCCTCCTTTGGGCCTTCTCCAGTCTTTTTTGAATTGTATAGCTTGAAATTGGCCACAGTACTCCAGCAGCGGTCTGGCAAGTGCTGAGTAGAGTGAGATAACATCCTATCTCTGCTAATAATGTCCTTGTAGATGCAGCCTTTGTTTTGCAGATATACACTGCTGAACCATGTCCGGCTTAATGTCCACCAGCACCCCAAGATCCTTTTCAGTAAGGCTGCTGGCTAGCCACACAGATCCTGGACTCTTCGCTTATGTTGTCCTGGGTGCAGGACCTTGTACTTGTCTGTGTTAAACTCCCTGCAGTTCTTGCTTGTCTACTCTTCCAGCCTGTCCAGATCTCTCTGTAAGGTGGCTAGCCTTTCTGACATGTCCACCTCACCACCCAGTGTAGTGTTATCAGCAAATTTGGTGAGAGTATTTTCAACCCTGCTTATGAAGGTGTTGAACAGTGTGAGATCCAGTATTGATCCTGTAACTACAAAGTATTAGGATGCTACCTACCCTTTTTACTAGAAGGAGACCCAGGGAAGTGGGGATGACATATCTTGACATTTTAACACTTGACATTATTAACATTGTAGCAGCTTGTTCTATACGACTTTTTTCTTCCCATATTTTTTTCTGGAGGATTTTGAGAAGAAGGAGCACTTAGAGTCAATGAAATATTTCTTTGTTCTGTTAAGTTCTGGTAAACTTCTGATGAGATGTAAAGATTGATACTGCTATTTCCTTTCTCTTACACATGAACCACAAGAAAAAAACAGTGATAGCTGAAATATTCACAAACCATTAAGCTCTGTGGCTGGGCTGATTCAGAAGCCAAAGCAGAAAGCGTTTTTCTTTCTGATGTGATACATCTGTGATGCCAAAATGCACTATTAAAGCACTGGAGTGAGATCTATCCCCAAATCTGCTGCAGGACACCCCTTGCCCCTGCAAAAATCCTTGTATTTTCCTACAGTGTGTTACAGAGAGAGAGAAGGAGAGAAGAAAATCCAAGTTCCTCTTGACTATCTCCCAGGCCCATGTACAGGCAGACTAGGTAATTACAATGTCCATTTCATCATAGGAAGCTATATAGGTATGGAGGAGGGAAAGAAGAAAAGAAAGTTATGGCAAAATCAGTTTAGAGAGTGACACATAACCTAGAAGTGTCTCAAAAGTTAGCAGCTATGTTTATCTGTTTCATAGCCTTCCTGTTTGCTGTTGCTGGGAGCCTCAGTCATTTGCCAGGCCTGGATTGCCCCAGGTGCTGTCTAAACACAGAACAGAAAGACAGCCCCTGCCACAGTTCACAATCACAGCAGAAAAATAATAGAAGCAAGCAAGAAGCCATATGCTTAAAAACATACATATTTTCTGAGTTGAAATTTGGAAATATCATGTGGAGTTTTCCTACAAAACCAGCTTTCAAACATCTCAGTAGGTGCTCAGGTATACTGGAGTTGGGCATATACCCCAAACACAGACTTAGTATACAAAGCAATGTTAAAGGTAGTATTTTCCAACTTTTTAATGTTTAATGGTTCAAATGATTGCCCAGGTTTGTTTAACATAGTTAAAAATATGCAAATAAATGTATATGTAATGAACTAAAGAAATATGGCCACCACTTGTCTTCTGAAATAAAAAGCTTCCCTCGTCTGTGTTCACAGATTTCGGCAGCTTTGGTGGGATTTTATAGCCCAAGCCATAAGTTCCATTGTCAAGCCATAGACAAAAGATCTCATGGAAGGAGAAGGTTTCTGAAGACACCAACTTAAAATGAAGTTGAGTTACTAGCCAAATGTTGTATCCACTCTGAAGGTCAAATCTGTCTAGTAGCATAGAAGAAAACATGATATAATTTATTTTACATAGAAGTTGGAACAACGGAGTGTCCAACAGAGTAGTCTCCAGGACACCCCAATCCCTGGGAAAACCATGGAGCAAGTCCTCTTGGAAGACATTTCTAGGTATGTGAAGGAGAAGGAAGTGATTGGCAACACCTGGCCTGGATTTTCCAGGGAGTAATCATGTCTGACCAACCTGATTGACTTCTGTGTTAAAAATGACTAGTTCTGAGGACCAGGGAGGACAGTGGATGTCATTTACCTTGACATTAGCGAGGCTTCCAACAGCATCTCCTGCAATATCCTTGTAACTAAGTTGGTACATTGCAGTGTGGATGGATGGACAACTAGGTAGTTAAAAAGCAATTGGATGGTTGGACTCAAAGGACAGTGAATAATGAGTGATGTTTACCTGGAGGCTGGTGGCAGTGGAGTCCCACAGGGGTCTGCCTTGGGACCCCTTCTGTTTAACATCACTGGAGCAACCTGGTCCGACCTCAGCACTGAACTGAGCTGGACCAGGGGCTTCTGAGCACTTTTTGTGGTTTAACCTTCATACAACACATGAATGTCTGCATTCTGGCAAGGATGTATTTAGAAATGATGCTAGGTTTTTGCTTTTGAAAGCCTGTTCTTATCACCTAAGTAACTTCTAAACTGCTTACTTGCAGAAGTAAACTAATTACTTAACAGGAGGCACCAGGCATCACTGAAATCTTTTAAGGCCGAACAATATGTTACTTACACCTGAAGGATTAAACAGTTCTTAGAAATGAGGTTTTGATTTTTAATTTAAGAAAAAGGAACACAAAATCAAAGTGAAGTAGGAATAGACCTACTCACCTAAAGAATACCTGCTAAATGGCAACTCTACTTACTGAAAATTGAATTTTTTTGCCAGAGTGAGCGCTGAGTCAGAAATCATTGTGAAAGCAGCTGAACACAAAAAGCCAAATTCAGTACTCGAATGTATTTGAACAGCTATCATTGACTGGGAACAGGATTGGCTCAGAGCATGGAAATGAATAAGCCTTTGCCAAAGGAATTAAAACCAAGCCAGATTTCATAAGCCACATCACAGGAACATTTCCCCACTGTGCCTGTGGTTGTGGTCTGCTGGTCTGCTGAAGTGAGGGAGAAGAGAGAAGCAGGAAAACATCCAGACAGATGTGTCTACAGGCGCTGAGCAGCGAGAAGGTTGCAGCATAGTGGCAAGGTGCCTCACTGGCTGTAACTCTTTCTTAAAAAGCTGAAAACACACTGCAAAAGAAGTTTATTAATTCTTTACAGTCATTTAAAGAATGATGGATGTGTGTGCTTTGTGAAAGTGATACCCTGCTTGTTGAAACATAGGTGTACTCCCCTCTCTGTGTATGTGACAACAGATAACTTCTGTTATGCAGAGTCATTCTATAGACCTATTTTCCCTGTGTTACTCAAGGATACTTTAAATGACTTTATTAACAGTATGGAAAATGAAACTAATTTTACAATAAAATATAACTTACTGTGAGGGGAATTAACAGTTATTTAAGATATTTTTATATGGTGGCATTATTGTCCCCATATGAACTGAATCAGTCTGTACAAAGTAGCAGACAGGGGTGGAAACAAAAACCAACAAAGCCTAAATTTGCCGAGACCTTCAGGTCAAATCCATAAATCCAAGCTAGTTATTTAGCTAATGAATATCAAAGATTAAGGTTTGGGAGGGACATGAAGGAGAACCCTGATATAAATTCTTATTCTTAAAAATTACTGAACGCTTGCTAGACAAGCCTGAGTTAATTTCATTCATAAGCCTACTTGTTTTCCTAGGCTGCAAAATTTTTTCAGTTATGTTCAGTGGGACCAGCTAGTAATAAAGGCTGCCGCTCTCAGTGCTCCTAACCAGAGCTGCAAATAGCTCTTAGCAAGTCTAATGGGCCTGGGGAGATGGTGCTGCAGTGAGAGCTGGGCTGCATTTCAGTACAGTCGACAGCTGGGAGGCTCTCCTTTCCTCACTATTTTTCTTCTGTGCAGAAAAAACCCAAAGAGTCAGAAATGTGAGTCTACCTTCAGCTGCTAAACTTTATTATTTACCCAAAGGATAAAGAAGGCTATTCACAGAAATTAAGCCATTTACAATCTAAATCCTGACTGTGTTCTCTAGACACAGGGTGCCTGTGATAGAAAGCTGGTCCCAGGAACCCGGGACAGGATCCCTGCCTACCTGGCAGGGTTGCAGGGTTTCTCCTTTGGTAATAATTGTCAGCCTGACAATGTGCACAGTACAACAAACATTACATAGTCATCCACTGTGATGCCTATCCCTGTGGCCCCTGATCTTAGTCATTAGACTCACGCTGACTATGCAAGGACCGAGTAGGAGATTACCAGTGAGAGCAACAGTAGCTGTTCTGTTAGTGGTATAATGATGTGGTGTGATGGTGGCAGAAATACTTAGGAATAAATATGTGTTTCCATTGTTTTAGGCTTTTCCCTCATCACGGCATCATACTGTCCCACCTTCCTAGTCACACACTGTGCAAGTGTACTGCAAACCTTTTAATTTTCCATTATGTGTATCAGAAATAATGCTTACACCAATGTCTGAAAGTACAACCTTTCCTGACGTAAAACATTCAGCTTGCGCCTGACTGGTATGAAGAATAGGAAACCATGGTCCATTGAAGAAGACAAGCAGGCAGCTACACGAACCTCTGCCAGATGAAAGGGACTGAGCATTCAACCCAGCCATAAGGCTCCCACTTTTCCCACTGTCAAGGAGGCCAATGCTTGGCCAGTGCTGCATACTGCTGCGTGTTAAACACTGGCTGTACACCACACTCTGTGTGCTCCATCTGTGCAGTTGATTTAGCAAAAACTCACAGCACCCTCCCCTGTATCTTCTGAGGCTGCTTCTTCTGTCCCATAGTACAACTGCCATTGTAAAGATACAACAAAACAGTAAGCATGAAAAATGAATGAGGCTGTGTGTTCTCTTTGAAAAACCACTAGCATATTATGGATATGTATAATGAAATGAAATGTGAGAAGATACTTTTCCTTTGCTGATTTACTAAAAAGCCATACAGATACTGTAGTTATGGGTTGATCTTCTCCAACACAGTGTCTCAGTGGTCTTTTCTATACTTACCTCATTTTCCCACATTGCTTCTAGCTAAGATTTCCTCTTAATTCTGAGATTTTGGCATCATTGAGTGCAATTGTAACACTTAGTGAATAGCCAGCCCTACAGGTTGCACCTCCAAATGTCTTTGGAGGGGAAGGAGAACAAAAAAATTCACTAAGACTCCATTGTGATTGCTCAATATGTTTTAATGGCAAGACTGGATACACAGAAAGCACAATTTATGGCTTGAGTGATAGGATAGCAGTGTTTCATCAAGGACAGTGGAAAGGCAGGGAGTCTGGGCTTATGCTTGAATGATAAGGTCATTTCTACCATGTGGATTTAGCAGTGGTTGCTCTACGAAACCAGGTGCTTGAAATAAAACACCACCTGAGATTGGGTATTTAAAGTGATAGTGGTGGCTTCTTTAATTCAACAAGACACACTGTGGTTCTATTCATTTTGATCACCTTATAAGAGACTTGACTAAATTCAGTGAGGCCATGTGTGGGAAAAGTTTCCACTAGCAGGAGAAAGGGAATGGTCCTTCAAAACTCCCTCTGAGTGCTCCTTTGGGTTGACACAGACACTTTATTGAGGCAAATAAAATACTAAGACCAGGGTTTTCCAAAAAGGTAGTTGATTTTGAAGTGCTTAAGCATTTTCAGGAAACTTTGCTGGGTGCTGCTTTTTAGGAAGCATCGTGTATCTATGCCCATCAAACGTGCAGTTCCCAGCATGTCTCTTTTGTGCACATCACTGCCACCCACTGCTGAAAATTTCAGGCTACCTACTTGCATCAATACTAGGTGATGACAGAAGCCTCCCAAAACTAACTAATTAAAAGATCCATTTCAGCATCACAAGAAAAAGCATGCTTTGTGAACAAAACACTCCAACTGCTGTTAGTACACCCTTCTCCAATTAATGGCATCTGTTCCGTGAGCGTGCCAGTATATCCTGTGCTGTTTGTCCGTAACAACAGGAAATTGAAAGTTGAAATTTCTATTTAAGGGAGTTGAATAAAGAGTTTGCATTCTTCTGGATTAACTATTTTTTTAATATAAAGCCACAGTTTAGGGATGCCAGAAAACACAGTAAAACCTGCAGTTTCTTGCAGACAGAGAACAGATGCTTTTGGCTGGTGCAGGAGGGCAGAAAGAAAGACACCAGCATGAAAGACCAGGAAAAAAAGAGGAAAAGTTTGGAGGGGAGCTACAAAGAAAGAGGTACGTTGAAGACGGGGCCACAATGAAATGAAAGTTGGTATTATAAATAAAACATGGTAGTGCAAAGCTGTGAGCCTGCTGGTGAAGTAAATTCATTGCTTTGTGCCATCTGCACTTACTGATGGAAACTGTCTTGCTGGATGTAGAGCATGGAACATTCCTGAATATGTTAATGCGGTAAACTGTTCATAGATTACCATATGCTGCCACAGAAACATTTGCATTAGAGAAGGAAATGACCTGTGATAGGCACTTGACAGGAGTCCTTAATGGCCTCTTGCAGATCTATTGCAAGTAAGTGACTGACCCAGCAGTGATCTGAGAACATCGCAAAATCTTATCTGCAAGCGTAGATCCTGTTTGTGCCTGCAGGCAGCATACTCAATTTACAGCCAAAGCTTTGAAAGCTGGCCCTTAAGGTCATATCCTCTGTCCTCATATCTCTGAAAGATTTTTTGCCTACAAGATATTCCAGGAGGTTTTTCTAGTGCATGCTTGTCTTGCTTTGTTTTCTTTTTGATGTGGCAGAAACAACAACCTTTGGGAAAGTTCAGATAATCAGACTTACATTTTGTTTAGCCAGTCTCACTGCTCCTAACTTGAAAATAACTCCCAATATAGTTTTATACTGCAATTCATTATCATAGTGTCTGATCATCTTTCATGCTAAACAATAAAAACAAAGAAGTTCCCAAAGGAATTCAGAAAGTCCCTGGCATTTTCTTTTCTTTGGCATTTTTTTCATTTGCAGTGTAGGTCTTTGCTTGGGCTGTGTGATTTTTAATTTTAGAGATTCTACTAATTTGCTTCACTGTTCTTTTTTTTTTTATCTTTTTTTTTTTAAATGCCTGTAATTCAGTTTGGAGTCAGAGCCGGGATTAATGTTTCTCAGTAGAAAGCAGTGTGGTTCTTAGATGGAGCAGACAGTCTCTCATTTAAGGTTTTGCTGTTTTTCCTACAGAAAGTCAGATTATAATCTCTTATGTTTTTTTTTTTTTTCTCTTACCATAGCTGATTCTGTGAGGAATGCTTTACCCCCATACTCTCACAGGCTTGTCTTGTGCTTTTCATCTTGGCACTGCTGTAATCCAGCTTTCTCCATAGCAGATACTTTACCCTTTAAACATTTTCCTATTGTGCTGTGTTGACCCTGGCTGGACACCAGATACCCACCAAAGATACTATGTCACTCCCATCCTCATCTGAACAGGAGAGAGAAAATATAACAGAAGGCTCGTGCAACGAGATAAAGACAGGGAGATCACCCAGCCATTACTGTCATGGGCAAAACAGACTCGACTTGGGGAAAATTAATTTAATTTATTGCCAATCAAATCAGAGTAGGGTAATAAGAAATAAACCCAGATCTTAAAACACCTTCTCCTCACCCCTCCCTTCTTACCGGGCTCAACTTCACTCCCCAATTCTCTACCTCCTCCCCCAAAGCAGTGGAAGGGAATGGGAATGGTGTTTATGGTCAGTTCATCACAGGTTGTCTCAGCTGCTTCTTCCCCCTCGGGGATGACTCTTCACATTCTTCCCCTGCTCCAGCGTGGGGTTCTTCCCACAGGAGACAATCCTTCTTGAAGTTCTCCAATGTGAATCCTCCCCACAGGCTGCAGTTTTTCATTAACTGCTCCAGTGTGGGTCCCTTCCACAGGGTCCTTTCCATGGCATCACAAGGCAAATCTGCTCCAGCATGGGCTCCTCTCTTCATGGGTCCACATGTCCTGCCAGGATACTGCTCCAGCATGGGCTTCGCACAAGGTCACAGCCTCCTTTGGGCATCTACCTGCTCTGGCATGGATTCCTGCACAGGCTGCAGTTGGATATCTGCCCACCATGGACCTCCATAGGCTGCAGTGGTACACCCTGCCTCACCATGGGCTGCAGAGGGATCTCTGCTCTGGTGCCTAGACAACTTCCTCCCCTTCCTTCTTCACTGGCCTTGGTGTCTGCAAAGTTGCTTCTCTCACATACTGTCATTCCTCTCTTCTGACTGCTGCTTTGCAGGGCTTTTTTTGCCCTTCTTAAATGTGTCATCCCAGAAGCACTACCATTATTGCTGATGGGCTCAGCCTTGGCCAATGGTGGGTCCGTCGTAGCCAGCTGGCATTGGCTGTCAGACGTAGGGGAATCTTCTAGCAGCTTCTCACAGAAGCCACCCCTGTAGTCCCCTACCCCCCACTACCAAACCCTTGCCATGCAAACTCAAAGCACACACACTTAGCATCTCTCTTCAAAAGTGTCACACCACCAGTATTGAGCTTTTTCAGTTTAATATTTTGCCATGACTTTCTCAGCCTTCAAGGTTCTTTAATTTACCTGCTTTAACTCTGCAGACTCACTGATTTGCATCCTTCTGGTATTCGTATTAAGTAAACCGCTGGGCAAATCTGAAGGTATTAGAAGTGTAAATCTGAAACCTGATAAAGGCAGAACCCTTAATTTGTTTAAAGTATTTAGATTAATGAAAATGCCTCAGTGGAAGTGGTGATAAACCAGCTAGTTTGCAAAATACTGAAATCAGTTCTTTCAGATGACTCTAGTGGTCTTGTAACGACAAACAAAGTAAAATCACATTCTTTAATTGAGAAGCTGCTAACTAGAAGAATAAACAACAGATTCAGAAGGGATTTAGTGGCACAATGGTAAATAGGTATATTGCATGTAGGCAATCTAAAATTATTTGATTTCTTTCCTTGGTTTTGCTTATTTTGCACTAGTAAATTAATCCATTGGAAGTTATCCTTCATTTATAATATTGTAACTGATGGGAGAATCTGGCTGAAATAAATAACTTTCAAAATCTCCGAAGTCTGAATCACATAACCAGGAGCCAAAAGAAAACACAAACGGAATTACTTAGGGTGTGGTCCATGTTATGACATGAATTTGTCCTTTGTGTTAAATAGCTTTTCCGCTAGACCTCTTTTGGTATGTAACTGCTTAGCACTTTCCCCTGACAGACTGTCTGCAACAGCAGTGTGCAAGTGCTCCGAGGCTCTTGCCGCAATCACTAGCCTTTGCTTCAGCTCTGTCTACATCTGGGTCATTAATTTTCACATCATCAGCGCTGAGATTGAAAGGACAATTAACGAAAACATTCTGTTTGGTGAACTCAGAGGGATCTCATAAAATTGTTTCCAGCCCTACCTGGGCCGTTAGTGGTGGCGTATGGGCAATTGTTAATGTGTTGACTATGTGAAACACAGGGCTGTGCAGAACTGGGCAAAGCAAAACCATCTTGTTCGGTATTTGTGAGCTGTCATTGGCAATGAGGACTGTAAAGTACACTGCAGATGGGCTGAACATGCTTTGGAACAATGTTAAGACAACAATGGGGAAATAATCCATCTGTTAACAAAATCCAGTTTTTATTCTGGAGCAATTCATATGAAAATTCCTTAGTTAAGTGTGGCCCTCATTTGCACTATTACAATACTTTATTGTGGCTAATGGTTTTGAAAGTTTTGTGTGGGCAGTAAGCAGCAAATTCAGTTGTCTAAAAATGGAATTTAGTGTCATTTGAGATGTCATTGGGCACATTGTGTGGTATCCAGCTGCTCCAGAACAGCCTAGGCATCCTGTTTGTCCTGTGTAACATCTGTCAGACACATGTGCATGTCTCAAATGCCTTAGGCCGTCTCAAATGCCACTAGATGCCTGTTTCAGTCCACTGAATCAAGCTTTCCGTGTTTCTTTCAAGTAGGCTTAAATTGAAGATGCATTTAAAAGGAACTAAAGGTGAACTTAAAGACAAGTCTTGCCAGAGCGATGAGAACCCCCTATATTTCTACGATTTTCTCCCAGTCCCATGGCTATCCCAAGTGCACCAAAAGTCTCTAGCCACCTTTAAATATAGGCAGTTTCACTGTGTGTGATTCCTGAAACTAAATTTTGTCTTTAACATTTCCTTATTTCCTCTTGTTGTGATTTTGGCCACATTGACCAATCAGAATGACAGATGGCCCCTGCCTCTTCCTCTAAAAAAAAGAGAGGAGAGGAAGAGATATTTATGAGTTTAGGAAGAAACTAAACTACTTTCATCAAAATATTAATAAATAATGAAGTAATAAATAATAAAAAAATTTAAAAAGAAAAAAGAAAAGCGTATAAAGTATATACAACACCACGTCAGGCTCCCAGGATAATGATCATATCATGAGCAGGCACAGAGAAAAGTCCCAGACTGGACTCGATGATGGACAGGATCTGGATTCCAGAGATGGAGTTGGGAATGCTTGGATCAGGATCAGATGCAGATGAACAGACAGGGTCCTCCTCAATTGTCGGCCATGGAAGAAAGAGAGTCGCCCTTTTCATCACTCAGCTTTTACACTGAGCGTGATGGAAATGGGGTGGAATACATTGTTGGTCAGATATGGGTCACCTGTCCTGTCCACTCCTCCCTACAGGTGTGACCCCTCTACACTTTTCCGCTTCCGACCCTCCAACGGGACAAATAACAAAATTACCTGACCGTGGTTGTTACAGCAGTAAGTATAAGCAAGGGCCTCTCTGCACACCATCCCTTGGGATAATCAGGTCTTATCACTGTGAGAGTGAACAGTTTCTGAACAATGTGCTGTTAATTTCAGACTTTAGTTAGTTAGAAGAGGCCCAGCTAAAAAGTAAAATTACTGAACAGAAAATTGGTTTGTTTTACCTCAAACCAGGACATGTCTCTAGGCTCCTACATCCTGTGCATGAAACAGTACCTGTCATTTCAGTCTAACATGTTATTTCAGTCTATTTGCTTTTCACTAATAGGCTTCCCCCCCTTAACTTTGAGGCACACTTCATGCAGAAATGAATTGCGATGTGGGATCAGAGCTGTGGACACAGAAGTTAAACAAATGAAAATTAAAGACAACCAACTCCTGTTCTTTATATTTTAAATAAATGCAAGGGCTTATGATTTCTGATGGGAGATCAATTTAGCCTTAGCAGTGTCTTATTTAATGTGCTTTGTAGTGCAGAAAAAAACCCTGCTGTGATAGTTTCTCCTCCAAGATGCATCTCTATTGGAGTCTGTTATTCTTAGCAATTTTGAATTTTTCCAGGTAAAGTGACAATTCATCATTTTGAAGTGATGTTATCACTCAAATTAGAACCCATAGTTTTCCTTTTCCAGGGAAGCCAAAAAGAAAAAAAAATAGACAGCTAGTTTTCTATATCAAGAAAATACTCCTTCATAGATGACAGGAAAAAGAGGCATAGGTGTTTGGCATATTAGAATCTAACTGTAGTTATATTTCAAGAATGAATGCACAAGGTAGAAATGTGATACTTGTCAAGTTCCTAATGCAAAAACATCTTTCAAAGCTGCACAGTTCAACTCACCTTGAAGAACTCTTTACCCAGCCTTAGGAAGAGCTCTGGTTGAATGCACATCAAAATGGTGGGAGTTTTATAGTGGGAAAACAGAACTTAGTTCAGTCTTCTCAAGGAGAAATCCTTTGGGCAAGAGCCTTAGGATAAATCAGTGGAAACAATTTTATAATAGTCTAGCAAGAAATTAGGAAATTATTTTGTTCCATGTTGTACTGGCGCTTGAAAATTGGGTACCATACTGCTTCCACTGAGGTCTCTGAGCTGTGTCAAGGGTAATCCACAAGAGATATTCTGTAGGAATAAAGCCATGCCCTGCAGCTGCCACCCCAGAAGAGGTAGGGTCAACAGGGAGAGTGAGTGGTGGGTAGGAAGATCAGAAAAGGAGACAGGTGTCTCCAATGCAATCATAGTGCTTAGGTGGCAAACTGCTTCAATGCAGCTCCCCCTTACTAAAAATTCCTGGTGCCCAGATAGAAAATCTAACTCCTGATGGTGCCAAGTTGTCAAAAATACAAATAAAATATTATTTGAAATAAAGATTATCTTTTCCCTCATTTTTTCTCACCATTTTTTCCATGCCAAAGTCTGACAACCTTCCTCAGCAGAGCAGTCTCTTGTCCTGGAGGTGATCCCACTGAAACTCCATGACGAGTTCCTGGATGAAAAGATGCTATTTATTTCACTAAAATCACCTAGAAGATGAAGGGTACTAGTGGAGTAGGCTGTGTCTTCACAGGTATCATTGAGACAGCAGCATATGCAGCAATTTGACTGCAACATTAAAACCATGCACCCTATGCACTCAGGCAGGTGACATTGTTAGACTGATATTGCCCAACTTCTGACAATGTTCCAGCTTGTGCAGCTGTTGGGAACATATGGGCCTTAATGCCTCTGTAGTTAGTGATTCTTCCTTCTGCTTTTTCTTACGTATACACACTACTGAGCACACTGAACATTGAAATAACAGATTTGCTTTCAGAACAAGATAGTAATGGATTCAAGTCACCTTAATTATTGAATAGCTTCATTGCCTTGGAACAAATCTGAAAGTATTTCCAGGTGATCTGCTTCTTTGATACTAGTAAAGAATTTATTTGTGAGTGCATTCAGCTAGGAGAATATGACAATTCTGAGCTAAAGCACAACTTGCTTCTTCCTGATTATCTTGAATACTTTGCGGGTATGGAAACATACTGCATTTTAGCTGGCTACAGTAATTTAGGAGGAAAGGAAGGTGCTGCAAATTTCGGTGCTAATTAAACAGAATTTTGACAGCAGGAGAAAGGGATATGCCCTGTTCTTCCAAATATGGGTTCAGTCCAATCTGTCCTCTTAATTGGACTGCAGCAGATTATTAAATCTTTCAAATAAATAAGGGGAGTAAAAGTCAACTAAAATTGACTTGAAGGGGAACTTGCTTTTTATTTAAATGATTTCATACCATTTTGTTCTGCATTCTGACAAAGACACAGCCATCAATATTCTTGCCTCAGTATGACAGAAATTGTTCAGATTAATAGCTGGCTACTTGGGGCTCAATATGAATTTCTATTAAAAATGTTGATAAAATTGCCTCACGTTTTTATATAGGCAGATCACGAACAACTGCATTACCCTGTAGCATTATTTAATAATTCAGCAAATTCAAATATATAACTATCTTGAGAATTTTAGTAATGAAACTCCAAAGTGAAGAACGTGTGAAACCAGCTGTTTTCTCATGCACGAATTCTATGTTGAAAGAAAATTCAGTAATCTTACCTTTTGGTAAATTATGCTTTGGAGGGGAGAACACCAAGGAACAGAAATTGAAAGTTAATCCTTCAATAGCCAAGTTATTTTGAAAGCTGTCTGAGAGGAATTCATATACCCCTATTTGTGCTTGCAGCTGCAGGAAAAGTTGGGAGTAAGGCAACCAGCTCTTAGAATGACATAAAGAATTACTAATAAGAAAATCCCTGTCTCCATGAAAATGGAGATTTATTTACAATTGCTCTCAGAAAGTGAAAAAAACTTTCACTTTAAACTATTGGTACTAAGATTACGGGAGTAACATATGAACCTGGTGATTATTTGGCAAATCACAGTAATGAATTCACCTGTGCAAAAGCACAGCCTCGGAAGCAATTTTTGGGTAACAAACTGGAGCATGGGAAGCACTAATCTACAGGAGAAATTAGATCAGGGGATAACTGGAAGACTAGTGGACCATCAGCTCTGGGAGAAGACGTTGAGACTGGTAGGGTCCCTACAGACTTGAATAGCCTTCCCTGTTCTCCTTTCACCTCCAGATAAGAGTTTACACCTGCTAACCAGATATTAATTATTCAGCTACTGGAAATTCTAAAATATCACAGCATCTTTTCTAAAGAGGTAAGAGTATACTAGAAATTGCCATGGCAAAGTGTGCTTTGAATAAATTTGTGCACTTCCATCATGCAGTGCATGCCTTTCAATAAGAGGGGTTTGCCTTCATGTGATAACATTTCTTTTTCAGATTTTTTTATCTTCTTTGACTTGATGTTTAAAAATTGTCCATGACTTTGACAATATCTCTTTATATCATTCACTGCATGGAGCTTAATCTCCACAGCCTTCAAAGAGGACACAAGAAGTAGACATCTCTGATTTTCATATGACTATATTTCACCTCTCTCCAATACAATGAAGTAATAGACCTCAATTGTTGAAATACAAAATCAGAAGATTTAGCACTGGAAACAGGTTTCATTTCATCCTCTCATCTATGGTTTTGCATTTTGGAATTGCTGTCTCTCAGGGGCTTCTGTTCAAGTTAGTTATAAACAACACAGGCTCTACAAAGACTGAGAACAAAAACAATGAACTTTCAGTTTCAATTCCCTGATAGTTGGCAAATATTTTCTTTCATTTGAGAGCAAGGTAGTCTGCCTTCTATTTTCAATTCTTGTATTTTCTCACCTTTCCTGCAGAAAACCAAATAATCAGGCAAATGTGAAAATCCCAAACTTTGCCATTATCTTCCATTTCAATTTGTATCACTGGCTTGGAATGTGAATTATACTGTTCTGGCTACACTCTGTGTCTGTAGGTAATTCAGTTGCAGCCGGCATCAGAAGATTTGGCAAGGACACAAAAAACTTCTGCAGGATAAGTTCAGTGAAAATGTATTTTTTAATTAAAAGCTATGTCTGTATCATTGTCATCAGCAACATCATAAAGCTTATGGCCAAAAGAATACATTAGATTATTTTGACCTCCTAAGTACTGTACCTATTATGTTTGTGGGGTTTTTTTTTGTACCCTCATATCTTTGTACTGAGCCAAATAACTCAAGATTTTCCTACAATACACCCACTGTATTCTGCAGTTTCTTAAGGACAGTCATACAGGATAAATCTTATTATCAGAAACTTTTGCTGAAAATCAAATATTAAAATCAAACAAATGTGGTTTTGTACTTGTCTTTTTATTAGGGATAAACTAGAGGGAGTACATGTTACCTTCTGGAAGGTTCCTTGTGGGTTTAAGATTAAATCAATCAGGCAGTAGAAAAAATAGCAATGCAAATAACTCATGTTAGAAACAAGGGTAGGAATGATGAGTATCAGGAGCATTCCTGAGGCATTCCTGAAATACATTAACATAAGCATTTCAATGGATAATTTTGAACAATAAGTACAGTTGTGACTATCCAACTCTGCCTGGAAACATCATGTAAAGATGGAAAATGTCTAAATTCATTAGATATACTATTTACTATGCGTATTGCAGTCAACATTTCTTAACTGCTACAACAACTTAAGACTGATGGAAATGTAAATATTCTTGATGTTTTGCTAATTTGTTTTCCTTAACATTAACTTGTATCTACAGTAGAACTGGTGGGATGGCTGTGATTTGATTATACTATAAATAGTAATAAGAAAGGGTTTAAATTCCTGCTGCTTGCATCTGCCGGTGACTCCACATGGTGACTCCACATGCTTACCTATGGCTGTTTATCTCACATGGTATGTTTTTTTTATGTCCCAGACACATCAGTGCCTTTTCTGGAAGTGATGTCAGGTGGCAGCAAGGTATTGTTATTACTTGATACTTTTTCTATTAACTTATTGTAAAGTAATTTCAAAGGTTCTAGAGATAATTAGACCTCATGGCATCTAAGGACCTGGTTTTATTGCAGGTGAACACATTTCCAGATGAAAACGTTACGACTTCATATACATTCACTGCAATTGAAATTGTTGTTGAAACAATTCCTCTGTTATATTGTCCAGAAGGAATTGATCAAATCAATAAGTAGTCGCTCACTTCATATAGAGCTGACTGACATCTTTAATGAAAAATGCCTGTGTAGCAGGTTTATTGACAAAAGGATACAATGCATCACTCCCAGAAGAGACACAACCTTTTAATAGAGCAACTTGAATGATAGTAAAAAGCCTGGAAGACAATTAATGACAATTAATTAGTTGTACTAATAAACTTTGAAAACTCTGGGGTACTAGCCAAATCACTCTGCTAAGTCTGTTTTGTATTTTATGTGTAATGCAGAAACCCTGGCACAAGAGGAAAAAATCGGAACTGAACTTCTGAGATGGGTGTACTTGCTTTTGGTAAAAGTTGATTAGTTTTGCAGATGTTCCAAGCTGAGAGACAGGGAAGCAAACCTTCCTGCAACTTATCTTGGCTTTCACTGGAAAACTAAAACGAAACTTCAATTGTTGATCAGCTTGTCAAAGTCTGAATGTGTTATGGCAAGTATATATTGCAGACCATGATACAAAAGGCCTTGAAATATGTTTCAGGAATCATTACTGTTTCAGGTGAAAAACCTGCAAAACTCACAAGTTTCAAATTGTCACGTATTCATTCCTGAAATCAGAGAAGAATGGCCATAACGAACCAAAACTCTTGATGTCCAAGTGTCATTTTTTAACTCTTACAGTTAATTCTTGCACCCATGAACTTTTATTTTTTGGGAGGGATGGGGGTAAAACCACAAAAATATGTATATTGTGTTTAATAAATATTAAAAGCGTTCATTTGTATTTGTGTGTGTGTGTGAACATACGCATAGGCTGATGAGGGTAGAAGGAGTCCCTGAAAGAGCAAAGCCGTGGGGTGCCTTTCTGGTAGGAGGCAGGTTCCTGTACAGGGAATTCAGTGTCGCAGCCACAGCCGGTGCCCCACTGAGGACACTGCTGCCACCGACCTGCACCCTTCCTCCGCTCCCAAGCTTTCCTTTGTCCTCACCAAACCGGAGCCCCTTTGCCCCGCGGCGGCGGTGCATGCGCTGCTGCCGGAGGCTTGCTGAGCCGCGGGGACCGGGGGTCTCCTTTATCTCACACCCCCACCTAGTGGGACCTGGCTGAAACGTGGGACCTTCTGCTTGTCCCCGGGTCCCCACTTTTCCAAAACTCTGTCTTCTAGCCAAGCTTTTCTTCTTAAACCTAAGTCTAGTTTGAAAACAAAATTTGTTTTCGGTCATCTTTACGTTATTTAAAATAATAGTATAGCCGCCAATAAAACTATTTAAAATTAAAGGGACCATTTTTTTTATGATTTTATTGTGCTTTTGTGTATTTTTTTCCTGAATATAGAGCTTCTTCTGTACTTAGATGTAATGCAAATCTGAATAAGGACAATATGGAAATTCGTATGTGCTGTCCTTCAGTGCCTTCCAGGTTAATTTGCTGGGTTTGCAGATGACACTTTTTCCTAGCCATCAAAACTTCAAAACCTGGTTAGAACGGGGATGTTAAACAATCCATCAGGCATTTTGCCCAGTAGCAGTTATGCTTGGCACTGTTTGAAAATTTTGTCTAATATCTATCCGCAACCTTGGTTTGCAGAGCTGCGTAGAAATGTGAGCTTGTAGTAAAACCAGTAATTAACAGTGACATAAAGAAAGATTACATTTCAGTATAACATTTAGAATTAAGATAAAGATTTTGGCTTAAAGACACGCAATGTTTCTGCTGCTGAATTATGTTTTAGGTCTTTCTGTACTGCTGTAATAGCCTGTAAGCTCCAAGTCAGCAATTGCCATGTCTGGAGGCACCTAATTTTCTGAGAAGTCCCTTAATTGCTTCCTGCTGTGGCTGCATAGGAGCATGCTGCTCTAGAGAGCTGCTTAGTGCCTCAGCCTGTGGAGTCTGTGTAAGGAAAGCATCTTTCTAAGCTAGAACAGGAATTTGAATAGGTTGTTTTTGTGGTGATCATCAGTGTGGCCACATTTAAGTAGCACTGCAGTGTTAGGGTCCTGTTATGGATTTGATCCACAAAGCTCATTGTTACACTGCTTTCCTGAATATTTTTTAGTATCTTCAAAATATAAGTCAGGCAATTATGCTATTTTTTTTTCGTTCATTTTTTTGTGGCTTTTGCTTTCACCCCTAAATTGGAAACACTGGCAATCAGTTGTAGGTATATGAGAATAAACCTTCCTCAAGACAATTTATAGAATAAAACTTTTCCCTACCAGTCCTGCACTGCGGAGTTTGCAAGGAAGCCAGAAGAAGTTTCACACATTTTTAAATGTATAGTATTGACATAAATGTGTTTCCCTAAATTTCACGAATATTCAGACTACTTATCTGTATCTTGAGCAATATATACTCAATTCCCAGTTGCCTGTCCGCCATTAAATCTACATGTATCTACCATCAGAGCAAAACATTTTTTTAAAAACTCATGGTTACAGCAAAGACCAGTCATGAAGTGAGCTGTTTTATGATGGTATACAACACCAGGGCTTCCAACACATAGGCCAGCACTTTTCAGACAGTCTGCAGGTCAAAGATTGCATATCAAGGACTTTTACAATGTCACACTGAGACTTCTACATTTCCATTTCAAAGGCTGTTAGAGACCCTATTTGTTCTTGATGTAGAATTCCTGCTTGAAATCAAATGGTATTGATGGTAGGGAACAAAAGTTGCAAAAGTAACAAAGATCTATTTATGTGCCATGGAAAGAGGAAAAAATGTACATGTGCGTCGGTATCACTTGACTCTACATGAATTCATATAATGATCTGTGCTTTACATAGCAGTTTCATGTAGTAATCTAAAGAGATTTTACATTAGTTTAGCATTTTCCTTGCAGTTTACAGTGTATGTTTCCCTTTCCTGTACCTAAGATTAGCCCTCATTTTCTGGCTCATTTGGCTAATCAGCACGATCTTCCTTTATCAGTAAATATTTTTAGCAGTTTCTTCTACACTTATCAGCTTAACTGGCTTCATCCCTGTGATTACTTTCCAGGTTTTAGGAAAGGAATTTACCCAGAGGAGTATAAACAGTGACTAAAGAAGTTAATCTGAAATGTAGTAATAACTCACAATTTCCATAAACTAGTGTGCAATATAAGGATTTCTTAGGCTCGTGTAGATTCTACCAGCTTGTGCTATGCCCATCTGAAAATGTCAGAAATAAATACACGGTCTACAACACCATGATGTAACTACTTGCCCTGTCTTTAAGAGTATTTTTGAAAAAGATGTTAAGAAAAGCAAGGTATCAGTGTTCTGAGTTCAAAATTTCCAAAAATGTAAGAACAGCTTTCTCACATAGTGTGTTGTGAAAGTCTTTGGATTTCTACCTTACATCTTGCAGTTTGTGGACTGTTAAAAAGGAAAAAAAAAAAAGAAAAAAAAAGAAAAAAGGAAAAAATATTACACCGATACGCTGAGCATCCAAATTTCCTCAATTTTCATTTTTGAAATATTAACGCAGTAGTATTATTTTTCATTGACTGGAAACAATAAACTTTGATAATTCAGGACATGAAGAGAGACAGTTCTTGCTTACATGTTCTTGCTTACTGCTTGGAAAATGTGCATGTTCTTCTGCATGAACAGAGGGATTGGCAGTCAACCTTTTTCTTCCAAACCTTTTTTTTTAAGGTGTTCCAAAAATACAAAATTGAAAAAGATCAATATTTTCACAGGATCATAGAACTACTTTGGCAAATTGTTGGGATGTGAATATTGTATTGATGACACAATTCATTCCTGACACAGAGCGTCAATATATGTGTGTATATTTATGTCAAAGATATAAAAATATGTGTCAAAGCTTGTACATATCTATCTCTCTAATCTTTACTTCCTGAAAGTGTGAGCTTCTGCACTGAAATTGAGGCGTAATGAAAACTGTGGGGAAAAAAAAGGACACTTGCACAGAGAAAACCTCACTTTCTGCCTTAGTGGTTTGAGCGCTTGAGGGGCTGAAGAGAAGTCAGAGTCTTGTTTCTTCCAGGGGAATTGTTTCTCTGTGTGGCATTAAACTGCTAGTAGCAGTAATAAAATACCATCCCTCAGTCATTAGACACAGTTCCTTTGGCTTGTCATTCTCTGCATGAAGGAGAGAGCTCAGGTTCCCCTGGGGGAGATGTCATTCCGCTCATGGAATTTCTGGGCACACTCAAAGAAAACCGAAATAAAATTGGGAAGTTTAACTACACAGTATAGGGCTCAAGCTCTGGTTCAAACAGAAGTCTGTTAGTATTCTGTAAATATTCTCACTTTTATTTTTTTAATAAATTTTTTCCTCGGGCTAACGAACTTTTCAGTTCTTTTTGCAAAATACCACAGCTTTCTCTACAGGAATACAAGATGCATCCGTTTTCCTTCAGTTGTCCACTGCTAATTAGAGCAATGGCTTGGAAAGCTAAAGATACTGTTTTGAAGCTTACAGTCTCATCACGGCTTGCAAGCAAGTTCTGATCACTAATTAGCAAAAAACCTCAACAGCGGCAGGAGCAGAATCCCAAGTGGCCTCAACTGGGAAGGAGTGCGTGATGTGGGAATCCCCATACGGCAACCTGTCCTGAGCTGCTCTGGAAAATATATGGCAAAACAGGGCCTTTGTAGGGAGGGAGGTGGAGGTGCCTCTGGTTTCTCGGGTTTTCTGGCCAGAGCATGGATGGGAGGTGAGCTGTGGGCAGCCCGGCATGGTTCTGGGCATGTTGAGCAAGATGGATGCTGAGCTTTGCAGGAATTCATGCCCTTCCAGAGCTTGGGAATCATTGGGGAAGGCTCCTGTGATAGAAATAGGGACTTGTGTGCCCCAGTTCCATGTGTCTGCAGTAGGACCTAAGTTCTGTATTCATTCTCATCCTCAATGCTTACACTAAATCATCCTTAAAAAGCACTTGGTCATATAAAGGTGCTTCTTTTTCATAGGAGGTAGGATCTTACTGGCTTTGTTTACAAAATTTTACTTAGATTTTAAACAGAACAATTTGCAAGGTATAACCTTGGTTGACTGTGAGAACATTGAATTAATTCTTACATTCCTCTCTGCTGAAAATATTCTGTAAATATGGAATAGTCTGAGATTAGTGGTACCCATTTTGTTTTTTATTGTAATCAAGTGAAGTGTAATCAGGGAAGTGGCTGAGTCACCATCCCTGCAGGTATTTAAAAGACACTTAGATGTCATTCTTAGAGACATGGTTTAGTGGTGGAATTGGCAGTGTTAGGTTTACAGTTGGACTCCATGATCTTAAGGGTCTTTTCCAACCTAGAAGATTCCGTAATTCCATGATTCTAAACTTAAGAATTATGCTTATGGATAATATGCCAGTGTTAGTTTTAAGGGCAGGTAGCTGAAAGCTGTTTCTTTTCAATGCAGCCTCAGAAAATTGTAAAGCTTCTGTGTTTTATTATTCAAAGTTGACATGTAAAATTTAGCCCTTAGTTTAATTGTCAATATATTACAGCTACTTTTTCTTACTTTATTGAATTGATCTTATTTTGTATGCTTTTAGCATGCTTTTGATATAGTTTGTATTGAAGTTTAATAGCTGAGTGATATTGTTATCTCTTATGTGATATTTTCCCTTATGCACCATTCACGTCTGCTGAAGAGTGCTAGCAACAGCTAATGAGCACTTCCCAGCCTGAGTTGTGGAGTCAGGTATTTTTTTGTTCTTTATGCCTTTTTTATACTTGTCATTAATTTAGTGATACACTCTGTAACTAAACTACCTTTTTTTTTTTTTTTTTCCCCAGTTAATTTTAACATTTCTGAGAAATTAAATAAATGAATATAAATACATTTAAATTCAAAGCAGACTACTGGAGTTGATGTTCTCTACTGCCTGGAAAAGGTCTCATGGATTATACTGGGAGATCTCTTTCTGGAAAAATCTTGCAGAAGCAGCAGCTAATTCCAGTAGATTATTTTTCCAGTTTTCCCAAACAACTGTTTCCCCCTGTTCTTAGGGGAACCCCTTATTTAGTAGTATATTTTTAATCAATTTGTGGTTTTACCAGCAGTCAACCCTATTAATAATTTTTACTTGCTTTTATGTAATATTTCTTGATGTTCAAGTCTTTGTAGACCCACTCATGTCTACAACAGTTAGTCCTGCACAGTGCCAAAAGAAAGGAGCAACTATGCTCATTAAATGGTTCTGGCCAACATATATGGACCTGTACAGCAAATGGCAATGGAGTTGTGTAGGCACAATGAGAGAGAAGCCTTGAAATGCTCATGTCCTCAGACACCCCTGTGATGCTATGAAGAAACCCACTGAGCCTGCCTCTGCCTTTCAGCCAGGAACATCTCACTCACCCTCCCCTCTGCCTTTCAGAAATCTTTTGAAATCATGTATTTCAGGCCTATTCTCTTAGGTGATGTTAAATTTCTCGTCTGCAACCCAAAAAATGTAAAGTGAGAGAACAGCCAATGCTCTCTATTTCCGTGACAGTGGTGTGGGGAGAAGACTTTAAAATGACCAACACAGGCTGTCTGCAGGTGAGTGAACACAGTCACTCAGCTAAATATGCGCGAACTAGTCAATCTAAAAAATATTGTATCTGCAGGAAAAAGCTGCCCACAAGCATTCTCTAATCTTGTGATTAATATATATACATAAAGAAGAGAATTAAATTAATAATGTGGTTAACAAATCTTAGTCAAACCTATGGAGTAGTAAACGAGAGCCTATAAATAATTGATTCTAGTTCTGTTTCTGTATAGAAAGTGGTAGAAAAATGGGACATATATCCAAATGTTAAACAATTTGTAGACTGACATAAATAAAAGATTCATTTTGATCTTCTGGATAAGAAGTGCTTTAGGTTAGACTTCAGTGCTTATTTAAGTATTGAAGCAGCTCAATTTAATTCACTATAACCAATGATACTGCCTAAGTAAATGTAAAAATATTGCTCTGTGCCTCCCATTACCAAATTCATTCAAATGCTGAGTGAAACTCTGAAATTATAGATGATCAAAAAGCAAAATGAAATAAAACCTGAGGATATTCTGAGGACAGGATGGAAAAGGTGAGATTTTTATGAGGGGAAGGGAGCTCACCCATTTCTTCTCTCTTCTGACATGGGCAAAGTAGCCAACAAACTTTCTGTTCCTCAGTTCAGCCACGTAGAAAACATCAATCTCTACAAGATTTCAAAGACTACCACAGTAAGTCTTACTGTTGTAAAGCCTGGATAAAAACTAATAAAATTTTTGTCAAAATTACTCACTTTTTCTAAACATTCAGAGCACATTGATTATTGCACAGCTGATTTTCTGTTTGGTAATAAATAAAATGATTGTCATCAATAAAGTATCTTCAACTGGGCAGGAATCTGGGGGAGTTTCCTACTGTAGTTTTCTTTTATTTGTGCAGGTTTCTATTTTGGAGTCTGACTGTATATCCTTTGTTTACATTGCTGGGTAGTACCTAATGTGTGCAGATTTATTATTGGATTCAGTGAGATTACCCGTCAGAGAAAGTAGCAGATGGTGTCGATACATATTCTGAAACTTTGGTTTATTTCTTTGCAATGTATTCTGTCATCGCAAGACCACCTGAAGAAATTTAAAGACTATTTTGTGAAAGACCATGTTATTTTCACACTATGTGACTATACATTTTGAAAACCCCAAATGGCCATATTTGTTTTAAAAACATCCAGTCACAGAATCACAGAATCTTCACGGTTGGAAAGGACCTTTGAGAAATGACTGGAAATCCTTGCCACCAATATAGAGAAATAAAAGCACACAAAATACCATAAGACCATCTCAGTGCAGGATTTTTGAAAGTGAAATGGAAAATATAATAAACAAAAAGCTTAACTGACACTCAAGATCCAATGTAATTCATGTTTATTTTCACTGTGTACAGAAGGTGGAGCCAAATTCATAAGGATCTGTGAACTCATACTTCATTCTTTGTTCGAATGGTTTTCTACTGTCTTTCTAGAGGGGTGGCTCAGAGGAGATATTGATTGAAATCAGTTAAAATGGTGGATAAATTCTTTTGAGACCAACTTTTCTGGAGTTCAAGCTCTCTGTGATGAGGTTTAGAAAGCTGAAGAACATCTGAGCCTCCATGTATTACCCTTCTGCCTTTCTGTTGATCGGCAAGCCAGAAATGAATTCATATTTCTAAATGTAGCATGGGAAAGTGAGCAAGCTGAGTATCACCATGAAGAAGTTGTAGTGGGATCTTTGTGGTATGAGGTGGCAGACACCAGCAAGAAGAACAGAAGGGAAACAATCACCCCAAACTTTGAACACTGTATTTTTCTTCTCTGTGATCCTCATAAAGTTTAAAATGAAACACCCATTTAGCTGTTTTCACTGCTAGCTGATCTTTCAAAAAGCAAATAGAGAACAGGGCACAATAATTTCAGGCTTAAAGGATGGAGCTGGGCATTAAGAAATTTTGCTTCTAATCCTGGTTGTGCCAAGAGCTGCTGATATTCTCCATGACAAATGTCCCATCTCTGCAAAAGCGGATAATATAATGTAATTTGTTCTACATTAATATTTATAAAACACTTTGAGATTCTAGATAGATGAATGTGCAGTGACGCAAAGTATTTCCAGAGAACCATGTGCTAGGCTGGGCTCAGATCCTATGGTATCTGTCACTGAGCTCTCCTCCACACTTTCATCTGAGGTGCTTCAGTCTTAATATGTTTCCAGCAGGGTGTCTTATAAAATAGCAGTTTTTTTCTTTTGCAGGCAGATCACTAAGAGCAGAATCTGACTAAGCCTCTTTTTCCCTTGGGGAATATCTACCTTTAATAGCCCTGTATCAAATTAATCTGAGAGACCAGTTTCAACAAGGAATAGCAAGTGTGCTCAGTAAGAGACACTCTCATGGAGAGCCTACTTTTTACTATTACTACCCTTACAATTACCAGAAAATATTCTCTTGTATGCTACCACCTTGAAGGATGACAGTTGATTTCGCTCTGAGCAAGCGATGACCCTTTGAAGCTCAGGGGAAAAAGTCTGTGTTTTGCTGACTCAACAGTGCTGGGTGCAGCAGCTTCCAGTGGGCTCCAGCCCAGTTGCCCCAGCTCACAGAACATGCAAGGGCTGTGGCCAGCAATTTCTAAGCTGTATTATGTTTCTTCATGATGTAAATTCCTTAAACAAGCAAAAACTACTGGCTGCTTAAAAAAAAAAATCATTAGTCTGCACATTTATGTGCTTAGGTAATCAAGAAATACCGCATTATTGTTCCTTGGACATTCTAAGAAGCTTTACCTCAATAAGGCATGAAAGAGAGCCACGCATTATTCACAAGTCGGCCTTTAAAGCCAAATGTGTGAGAAGGAATATCGGTGTAAACGTGCTGAAGCTTGCGTGCCATCCAGGGATGTCGGTGACTGCACAGCTGCCTTGAAAAGCACCCAAGAAAATCTGTACTACGTGTGTATATTCATCTCGGTTTATTGTATATTCATCTCGGTTTATTGTATATTCGGTTTACTCAGACTATGAACTCCTCTCCCAGATTGCACAGGACGAGGACAGTGCTGTGCATGGGAGTACTGGGAAGTGAATTTTGCAAACAAATCAAAAACAAGTGAAGACATGCTTGTCTTAAGAGCTCCATAAATCACAAACATCCTTAGCTGGGAGTAGACCATGAACCCCACTGGTATCAACGGGAAATTTTGTAATGGCCAAAGGACTGTAGAGCTTTCCAAACGAAACACTCACTAGGGCTTTCCTGGTGAATCAGGTTACTAAAACATTTTTAAGGAAATATTTGGAGGCAATATGAGGAAAAAGTTTCCGTATGGAGTTCTGTACTTATGTTTAGGTAATAAATAGAAAGAAAACAAAGTGAGTTCTGTCTTAACTGTGAATCTGTGTCTAAGGCTGTAAATACTAAATAATCCAGTTTATGGTTCCTTTTGATAAGTCTGTGTAGAAAAGCAGAAGCAGTACTATAAGCTCTGAACTATTTCACTGAATCAGCTGAGGATTCAGGAGAGTGTGGACAGAACCCCTGTGGAAGTCACCCCATGCTTCAGTCCTGGAGATGCACTTGGCAGAGCCTGTGCTCCAGCACTGGGTTGCAGTGTGAACGTGCCCTTACTGACTGTGCTGTAGCCTGCCAAACCACAGAGAAACAGGTTCTGCAGTCCCAGCACTACCACGCTAAGAGCTTGCTTCACGAGGCAGCTCCATTTGCTCCAAAAGGCAAAATGTCGATGGATAGCAATACAGCTCCCAGAGAGCTCTGGACTCCAAAATCTTCAGTTCTGCAGTGTAAAAATAGTCTGTGTTTCACAGTACGGGGCTTCAAATCTAACTGGGATCTTCTTACCCACCTTTTAGTCCATAATTAAGAATAGACTTGCAAACATCTCAGGTCTGACACCACCGCCCCCNCAATCTGAGTAGCTTATTTTCATTGTGATGCAAATGAGCGTAAAACTTTCTGGTAAACTTGTGAAATGGTAGATCATTGCAACATCTGAAGCTGAATATGTTATGGTAACAGGCTCTGAAACATGGTCATGGACACTGATATCCAAACTCTAAAAGACATTTCCAAGGCATTTTTATTGGAAATAATAATAATTCTTCTGAATTTTACAGTGTCACATTGGAGACTTGAAATACTTTCCCTTTTCATGTGGATAATGCCGTAGCAAAGCCAAGTGTTATGCGTATTACTGCTGCAAAATTATCCTTCCCTTTTTACTAATGTATGCTTTTAAGTTTTGCAAAGTGGATTTTAAGTGTTAGGCTTCTCACAAACACTGTTTGTTTATTTAAGTGGAGAAATACTTGGTGGTCCTTGTTTTAAAAACAGAGTGCTCAAAGCTTACAGAGAAAGATACACGGAAAAATACAAGGTCGGGTAAACTGGACCCTGTGATCCTGCCAGCTGTGTCAGGGAAAGATAGCATCGTATTCTAGCATGCTATAATTCAAGGCTTTTTTCCTGGCATAATTCTTCTTTCCTAAGGGGCAGCTTTTTCTGCACCAACAGATATGACATCCCAAATCTCCTCGTTGTCTCAGCACCGGCACACACGTAGCCGTGTTGGTGACGTTTTGTACTTGGCTCTAGAATAACCAATGTTTTATGGAGCAGTATCAGGAACATTATGTGTACCCCATTCAGTGTCTATAACATAGTCATGAAGGCAATGAAACCCCATGGTTTGTATATTACAGTTTTTTCATTCTGAAGAAGGGCCCTGTTAAGCGCAAGCTCCATTTCTCCCTTGCTGTGAAGAGAAAAAACAACGCTCTTTCTGCCATATGGCTTGGACAACCGTAATAACTAAAAAAAGCTGTCAAAACTAACAGACAGTATCAAAGTAAAGGGGGCAAGCTAGGGAAACCAGCTGTCTCCAGCCGTAGCCAGAGGAAGAAGGATGGAAGGTGTACAGCTGTAGTGCACTAACTCTTTTTCTCAAACAGGAGGCAGTATGGTCTGCTACAAACACCTCCAGAGCAAGAAACAAGACCTTCCCAGCTTCAAAGGTCCCTGATGAGTATCTTTCTTCAAGGATTTTGTCTTAGTTCTCTTCTCTGGAGAGTTCTGGGTGGAAAGAAGTAGGCAAGGATTGTAAGAAATAAACAGTAACACCTAGGTTGTGTTGTAGAGTGTAACATTCATTATTTCAAGAATAAACTGTAAAGAGGATCTGTATTTAGGAATGTCTCAATGGCCATTACTGGACTTCTCCCCTCCTTTATGCCTTTAAAGAGCAAAAAAACACTCATCCATGCTATGTAGCCCTGAAACAGACCATATGAATAACATGAATTGAAACCCAAATGAGCCTGGTACAACCCAAAACATGAAACTGAATTGAAAGCTATCTCTTAAGCATTTCCACAGAGGATCTAATACCCCATGACTTGAACAAGTACAAGACCAATTCCTAATGCCGCTTGGACTCCATATGTGAGGAGCTTAACACAGCCAGAGAAATAAATTAACCTTTGTTCTACAGAGGAGGTATTTTTCAAGGAGTGTTTAACTACAGACTGGTCAGGAGCAAAGCCAAACTACTTTTATTCTAACTGAATAGATCAATTTTGGACCATGCTTTTATTCTGCAAAATGTGCTCAGAAAATATCAGGAGCATTTCTTCTCACTATTGAATACTGATTCTGTGTACTATGCTTTATTTTCTGAAGTTTCCTGGAAAGAGTTTCCTGGAATGTGAGATCATTTCTTCATTTCTCCCATGGGATGGACACACACACACATACACACACTCACAAATAATAACAAAAAAACGTGTGATGGGTATCTGCTGTAGAAACAAACACGCTGCTCCTGGTGTGTACTTTCATGTGCGCACGTAAAGGAAACAGTCCTAAGCAAACAAAGCTGTGTTCACAACAAGAAGTCGAGGGGGCTTGAGAGGGCTTCTCCTACGTGGTGGCAAGGCGGGAAGGAAGACTGCAGCTAGGCGGTCCAGCCCCAGCATCCAGGAGGCTCACGCTGGTTACCCATTAATCCCTTTCACGCATTTTTCCCTTTCCCTATAGAGAAACTCCTGGTGCACACCAGAGACCTAAGTTGTTTCATCTGTCCCGGGCAAGCCCAGATCTGGATAAAGTGCCACCCAGGTGCCCTCAGAGACGGCGGCGGGGGGGGTAAGGGAGGNCGCCTTCGCTCCCTCCTTTTCCGCGGGCTGGTTTTTTTGCTGTGCCTTCAGTTCTTTCCCTCCTCCCCCACCTTCCTCCTCTCCATTTGCAGCGCGCCCCTCCTCCTGGGCTGCCACCCCTCCTTTTCCCCTCCTCTTTCAGTCAGAGGCTTAAAAACTTGTTAAAAGCTCTCCCAGTGTTCCAAGTTAGAAAAAAAACTTTTACGAGGTATCAGCACTTTTCTTTCATTAGTGGGGAAGGAAGGATGAAAAATACAAAGCAGCAGTAGACTTTTAAAGTTTAAATAGACAGGTCTGAGTGCCTGAACGTGCTCTTCCATTTTACTTTATCCCTCCAAAGAAGTGCTGTGATCCAGTTTCACTGCTGATCAGCAAGGGTAAGTTGAAAGTTTTCCTTTTTCACCTTTCTGTGTATCACTTCTTCTGCAAACACTTTTTTTTCACCCTAAGAATTTCGTGTTACTGCGCTGATGGTTGAACTTGTTTAAAAATAGACATCTATAAAAGCGTAAGTTCTCTTAAAGTGCTAAACTCAAACTTGCAGGAATTCTTTGGTCATATTTCTATACGTTTCTACAGATAATTCCACTTCTACAACTTCTAACCTTGCTCCCCTGAGAGAGAAACTGCGATGAAGTTGTGACTGTCGGGCAGAGTTGCAGACTTGTTGCTAGTGTTCGGGTGAAATAGCGACTCTGTGTTCTTGCCTGTGACTAAATGAGCTCTTTTAAAGAAAAGGGGGGGAAAAAAAAAAAGAAACCCACCGCCAAACCGAGGTGACTTTAGGGTCTCTTCTGTTGTACCGAAATTGCATCAGAAGTTAGTAACAGGGGGACCTTGTCCCGAGCGCGTCCCCCTTTCTGCCCCACACATTTGGCTTTCCTATGGAAATCCTGATTGATGCCTAATAGTTTGTGCAGAGCAAGGTTCTTAATTAGGTGCTTTGTTAAATGCTGCAGCTACCAGAGTGGTGACTTTCACGTGGTCTTCCTGATAAGTTTTCCCCTTTTCTTCTAAAATAGATGTGATAAAATCCAGACGTGGGTTATGGATTTTTAACCTGGTTTGTATATAGTTACTCTGTTTTAGCAACCTCGGTGAGGGATTTTAGAGAAGGAATGTGAGATATCATGATATGCCTTTACCACGTTGGCAATGTCTGTGAAAGTCTTGGGTGGATATAAATGAAAGTTGTCCAAGAGGAACCATGCAAGGATATCCACAATATGTGTCATAATCCCAATGTGACACATTCCCTTTATACTACCTTGAAGGCTTAAATACCAAAACGCAGAGAAAAAAAAAAAAAAGAAATTTAAAAAAAAAATACTTGAGCAGCATCTCTTGGAGAACTGAAAAGCTTTTTAGGTTGCAAGACTTGGAGTGTGTCCTCATAGCGATTGTTGCCTGCTGCTTGCCAGTAGTTAAAGAGCAACACGAGGAGGCAGGAAAAAGAGCCTTCAGCTGAAGGGCAGACGAAGCACAGCATCTATCTTATCGAGTAACACGTCCTCCTCTTAAACAAGAATATAGCGTGCTTGTTTGTGTCCTCACATTTTGCCTTGAGATAACCAGCGAGTCTCATGAAGAGGCATATTTTGTCTGAGGAGCTCCTTTTGATTTTTGTCCGTGAGATTTATGGCAGAGCCCCCTGGTAATGGTGACAAAAATGGGCTGTGGACACCTTGTGCCTGACTTCTGTGTGTGTGCGTGTCTGTGTGCGCACAGGGAGCAAGTTGGAGGACTTGCGTGAAGCTTTCATCCTGCCATTTTTAACATCTGGACAGCACACTGCGCTGCAGAATTTAAGCCTCTAGTCTTTGGGATGTTTACTGAAGTGTTTCCTTCAGAAACTTCAAAGCCAAACACTGGCACTGACCCATGATACCTAACAAGCATATAAATGGGAGAGGGGTGAGCAGCAGGCTGAGTTCAGAAGAGGGAAAAGAGGGACACGAGGGATTTGATTTGCAATATAAATCCGCATGCTTACACACTAAGAGCGCAAAGTATAAAGCTATCTCAGCTCTCATATTATGCAAGACAAAAAGATTAGTTTTATTTGTCTCTGAAATGAATGTTGGTTTAGGCCAAGGATTCCTGTGGGCATGAGGAAGGTTAGATGACATTGAGCAATTTATTTGTTTCATCAGAGAAGTTGCTCTCTTTCCCCTGGTCTCTGGTGTCTCCTCCCCGTGTTACCCACTGAATTTATCTCACATCGAGGCACCTGGTCTGTTGTTCAAGTCACACGTACGTTTTAGCAATCCAGATTTCAAAATCCGCAAGCAACAAGCGCAGAGGGCCCGAGGTCTCCTCAGGGAATTCAGTGCTGCTTCTCTTAATTCCAAGTGAGTCAGGAGAGGGATGAATCTGGGCAGTAACACAAAGGGTAGACCTGGCTTGTACTATTAGCAAATGTCTAAAAAAGTGCTTACAGTTGTTTTGCCTCCTTTTGCAACTATGCTTTAGAATTAAATTAGGTGGAGAGGTTGCAACACAGGAGAGGAAGAGGTTATGGGGTACATCCATTAGTGGCTGACCACCAACAATACTAGCAGACAACGAAAAAAACACAAGTTAGGGCAACCATTTAGTGCGTAATATTCGTCCAGTGGATAAAATGAATTGAAGCTCATTCGCAGACCTACAAAGGAATCTCATCTTTCCAGGGAAAAGTCTGGAAGGCTTTTGATGATTTTTATAATGTTTCAGAAAACTAGCTTTCCCTATTTGAACCCATCCAAATCCCATCAGGTGTACATATCGGCTGCTTACTCTGTAATGTTGGTTGCTTTGGGGAACTACTCAAGCTGATTGACATTCAGGGTGCAGAATCTTTTGTTGGCTGTTTATGTCTGTGTGAGCACACAGAAAAGCTCAGGAAAGGTAGGAAAACCAAAACTTTGGCCCGTTTCCCAACTGCTTCAGCTGCAAAATCCCATTTTAGATCCCATACTAACCCTTACTGCTATTCCATCCACAAGAGTGTGACCTTCTAAGACTGTAGTCAGACCTGGGGATGTCAGCACAGCACTGAGTTTGCTCTATTCCTCCTGGAAAATATGAACCAGATGACATGATGAATACCGTCCATAAAAAATAGTTCTAGAGTTTCTTAATTGTGGCTTACAAATCAAATTTCTTATATATGTGGTCATCCAAAACTCATGCCGATGAATGCTGTCATATCTCCTGCTGCTCTATGGCTTTTTTCCTATCTTTACCCACACACAGTAGGACCTGGAAGAAGTCCATCTTTTAAAGAGTTTACTAGGCCAGTATTATTCTGCCTCAAAAATAGGTTATAATCCTGTAGAATAATAATCAGTAAGAACTGATGAAACGCACAGACTCATCATCAGCCATATCCTTAAATTCCTGAAGTACTGAAGTTGTGTCAATAGATCAGATCAACCTGTGTGATTCAGTGGACTCATTTAACATGTTTGGAAGTGTTAAAAGAGGTTTAAGTCCAGAATGCTGAAGAACTATTTTTAAAGGTTATTGTCAGTCCATTTCAAACTATTTACAAAACTAGAATATTTAAATAACTGTTTGATATAAAACCTATTAAATACCTACAATAGCTGGTAAGCAGATACTGTAATCACTTAATAAAAAATGGTCTTTCAGTGACCTGAAAATAAACGAGTTCGAGCCTATGAATGAGTTTTCTGCACAACAAAACAAAGTACTGTGTTTTATAAAGCAATAGAATCCACTTAAGCAAAGGAATAATATATTTGTGCCACAGCAAGGTTATCTGATTAACAGTACAATGTTTTGAATTGACGTGGGGGTTTTTATCACTGGCGAAGGCTAGTGTGTAACTGATCTCTTTACAAAAAAGTCGCTTTTCAAAACTATGTATGAGTAATTCAAGCATGGAATGTTTCCTCCTGGCGTTTATATTGCCAGAGGACATAAATGAAACTGAGCAATTCTGCAAGCTGAAACGAATTAAAAAATAGGTATTACATTCTCAAAATATTGCAGGTGTGGGATTAAGTAGGTCAAACCTGAAGTAAATCACGTTGCATTAATGGACCAGAGTGGAGTGTAATTAAAAAACAAACAACACATAACTGCCTAGAAATAACACGTCCTCTGTTTTCTTAATCAAACTTTCAATCTGAAATAACATTTAGACAGTAAAAAAATACGTTGAGTCTGAGGAAAGTCTGTTCATGCAGTAGTTCCGAATCATCGGAAAGCTGCCTAATTAAATCAAGAAACTGTTACTTGAAAAAGGCTCCTTCTGTCCCCTTCCACTTCTAGGACATGGAGCAAATAGCTTGCTTTTAAAACAAACTTCACGTGCTGTATAGTTACAGGCTGTTCTCTGTTTTAACAATCCCGTCCTGAGGAGGAACGTGGTCACATTTCATTCCAGCCTTTCCAGAGACCTCTGCGCTTCTGTGCTCGACTCCTTCTCTGCCACCCCGAGCCGGTAAAGACAAAGTAGCCCTTTCCTGGGAAGGACTAAAGCCGGGGATGGCTGAAGGGATGCTTCCGAGATAAACATGCCGTGTACTCCTCCCAGCGGAGGCTTCCAGATGTAAAATCTGAAGCAGGCCTTATCCTTCGATGGGGCTTCTGTCATGAGGGCAAGGACAGACATGAGGAAGGGTCTGCACACTTCAGTGGGTAAACTTCAGGGCAAGGCAGCTGAGCGGACTGAGGAAATGGACCTGGGATACTTTTCAGGGTTTCAAAGATAAGTGCCATCTGGGAGCTATAGGAGCGAGTTCTTTAAACACTTGTCTCCCATTACTGTCTCAGACTCTTTCTGATGGCAGAAACGGTGTGGTTTTTCACTTGGCATCTATTGTTATGATTGAGTTTGCCAGATTTATAATCTGGTGGTTCTGGTGACTCACTGCTTCTTGAGAGAAAATCTCCTAGGTGCTAAAATTTCCTATTTTATGAACTGTCCAAAAAGGGCTTTTTCTATAAATGACCTTCGCTAGGGAATTTATCCATGATGCGATGGGGAGGAAATAATTTCATCGTTATCAAAACTATTAATACCAGGAAGGCATTACTCAGCCTGCACGGAACAAATATCTGTACCCAGCAGTGTCTATTTTAAACGAGAAACTTTGCAATTATTTTTCCTTTTAAATGCCTGATTTCACATGCTTGTTCATGTAGGGCAAGTTAAAATGCAAGTTTTTATGCAGAAAAGATTGCCATTCTCTAGATGATAAAAACCCCATAGTGAACTTTGTTTTTCCAAGGAATCTAAACCATCAGGTAAACAATTTTAAATTTTTTATGTCATCCTATGTATTTCCAGATATCCCCAGAATCTGCCCTTGTCCCAGAAACTGGCACTTTAAAACTCCCAGAAATGCGCACTTTAAAACTCAAGTTGAGAGAGACAATTTAAACTTGTGGTGTGCAACACACTTGGAATGCGAACTCCGCTCCAGGAGTTGCTTTAAAAACAGAAAGAGCTCGTTTACCTTTTTTTTCTTTATAAATCTTTTTTTCCTTTCAAAACAAAGTGAAGGAATTTAAATACAAAAGATGCAAATGCAAAGCTAAAACTACAATAAATTAAGTGAGCCACAGATAAACAGGAAACCAGTTCCTCCAAGATGGTGACATGAGCTGAGCTGTGCTTCATGTATTTGCTATTTTTGATTCCTTCATAAACTGTAGGTAAAGAGTACTAACTTTGATCTTTGCAGTGATAAAATTTGAGGTAACTGACCCTAACATTAATTTAGTATCATGTTTTGTATTTAGTTTATACTCTGGTATGCTTTCTTATTCCCTTAAAGAGTGAACACAAAAATTACTGTGAATTATCCACACTGAAAGAGATAAATCTTTCATGTATTCCTAGCATCTTAAGGCAGTACCACTATGAACTTCCACACCCTGCTTCAGTGGTGTGTCAGAGCTGTTTTCTACCTGGGGCCCGCATAGATCATTGGACTGAGGTTGTTACCACAGAAGCTGAGCCAACCATGGTGGCAACTGAGGGTTGTCATGGTCTTCTGGAAAACTGGAGTGAAATCAGAAACCTTTATTTTCACTGTGCTGTGAGATGTTACGGGTTACTTTCTCTTTTCAGTTTCCCCGACTTCGCTCTCCACCTGCAGGCTAACTAAAACTCAGGTTTCTCTTCAAATTATGTAAAACACATGAATTAAAACAAAGCTGGTATCACTACTCTATTAGCATTGACCTGATTGATTGTATCAAAGGTATTAAAGCTCTGTCTTAACCATCTCTATTTTTTTTTCTTTGTGTCCTTCTTTAGTCAGCATCCTGTGAAGATGGGTGATTGGAGTGCCTTAGGAAAACTTCTTGACAAGGTTCAAGCCTATTCTACTGCAGGAGGGAAAGTGTGGCTGTCTGTCCTCTTTATTTTCCGAATCTTGCTACTGGGGACAGCAGTTGAATCTGCTTGGGGAGATGAACAGTCTGCTTTTCGGTGCAACACTCAACAACCTGGTTGCGAGAATGTCTGCTATGACAAATCCTTCCCCATCTCCCATGTGCGCTTCTGGGTTCTGCAGATCATATTTGTGTCTGTACCTACCCTTTTGTACCTGGCACATGTGTTCTATGTAATGAGGAAAGAAGAGAAGCTGAACAAAAGAGAAGAAGAGCTCAAGGTGGTCCAAAATGACGGTGTGAATGTGGATATGCACCTCAAGCAAATAGAAATTAAAAAATTCAAGTATGGGATTGAAGAGCACGGCAAAGTGAAGATGCGTGGGGGACTGCTCCGTACTTACATCATCAGCATTCTGTTTAAATCTGTCTTTGAGGTGGCTTTCTTGCTGATACAGTGGTACATTTACGGGTTTAGCCTGAATGCCATCTATACCTGTGAGCGAGAGCCGTGCCCGCATAGAGTGGACTGTTTCCTCTCCCGTCCAACTGAGAAAACCATCTTCATCGTTTTCATGCTGGTCGTGTCCTTGGTGTCTCTTGCCTTGAACATCATCGAGCTTTTCTACGTGTTCTTCAAGGGTGTCAAGGATCGTGTGAAAGGGAAAACCGACCCCTACTCCCACAGTGGTGCCATGAGCCCTTCCAAGGACTGTGGCTCCCCTAAATATGCCTATTACAATGGCTGCTCCTCACCGACCGCCCCCTTGTCTCCCATGTCTCCCCCAGGGTACAAGCTTGTTACGGGAGATAGGAACAATTCCTCCTGTCGTAACTACAATAAGCAAGCCAGCGAGCAAAACTGGGCCAATTACAGCGCAGAGCAGAACAGAATGGGACAGGCTGGCAGCACCATCTCCAACTCACACGCCCAACCCTTCGACTTCCCCGATGAGCACCAGAACACTAAAAAACTGGCGTCGGGACACGAGTTGCAACCCCTCACCATTGTGGACCAGAGGCCTCCCAGCAGAGCCAGCAGCCGAGCCAGCAGCAGGCCTCGAGCTGACGACCTGGAGATCTAAGCTTCTATCTGCAGTACTTGCTCTGCTATGAAACGACGTGCATTGGAAGATGCAGTCAGTGCTGATCTTGTTCCAGTGGAGGTGGTACTTAACAGTCTCAAGCAGGAGATTTTAACAATCATAAAAACAAACAAATGAGTGAACAAACTTTTAAAATACTTGCTGTTTTTTTGGGGGGGATGTCGGGTTGGTGTGGGGTGGTACAGTACACATTGGTATTTAATGTAGCTGGTTTAATGAATTTAAATACTAAAAAAAAATAAAAAAATGGAAAAAAGGTAGTCAGTACTAAGGTAGGGGGTTGTTTTTCTAGAAAGGCTGTAAATATCTGAGTGTATGTGTATGTGTGTACTATTGTGTTTGTTTCTAAAGAATCTTCTGTAATACTAAAACCCAATAATAACTGAACTCACATTTGTCAGGGTGAAGTGCTGCCTGAAGATGAAAATATTTTTCCTATTCAACAAGCAAAAAAGTCCAGGATTGCCTCTGATCATTTCCCTGTCAAGAACATTCCATTCTTAGAAAGTGCACTTTGAAGGTAAACTTTCCTACGTGGTCCTCCAGGTTCTCAAAAGGCTCCTGTGAGGACAACCTACGGCCTTTGAGTCATTCAACTCAGATTTCAGACATGGCCCACCAAGAAATAACTTTGCTCACCTGCCTTTCCAGCCCTTCACGCAGGTAGATTTTGTGATGTGCGTAAGCGGGATGGCTCCACACTTGCAGAACCGGCAACCACACTCTTGCTCACAGCAATACTCACTCCTGCTGCTCACGTACAATCTAATTAGCATCTTATAAAATCCAGTTTGCTGCCACTTGCAGATTTAAGCATTAAGACAGGCAAGCAACTGCCTTTAGTGAATTTTATCACACCTTTATGTACATTAAGGGTGTATATATGTGTGTGGATGTGGAGGTAAAGGTATACACCGAACACTCTTAGAAGCATACCTTGAGAAATTAACGCACACAGATTACTTGCAGTTGACACTTTTCCATAGATCTTGTGAAGATGTGGGCCACTATGGTGTTTACATTCTCTGATTCCTTCAATGCAAGTGAAGCACATGTCATTATATTTTTTTAATTCTATAGAATATTTTCCATGTATCCTAAATGGATGCTTTTTTAAAAATAAAAAATAAAAAGGGCCTAATCCTGGATGTCTTGCTCTGGAAAATCTCTCTTTTAAGTCAGTGGGAGTTTTGCCTGAATGAAGGCTACAGGATCAAGCCCAGGATGTAGCGAACCATGTTCTTGCTGGCATGAATGATTTTCTTTTGTAGAAGTTAGGGGTGGAAAATACCCATTAGGTCATCTAGCCGATCTCCCTGATAGGTAATAATGATGCTTGAACGATAGACGATGTAGTACTGTAAGCAAGCTTTAGTCTTTTATGTGAGAAACTTAGAAGAAATGCTTTGTGCTGGAATAATAATAAAATGCCTCCATGACTTTTGCAGTAACTGGTATTTTTCTTGTTCTAAATTTTCACATTTACTGAACTGTAATGTCCACTCCAGGTTTTGAACAGTTAGGTCTTTCTAGATGGCTCTAGCAACTTTAGTGTTTACACTTAGATTTTGTTTGAAATGCAAGTGAAGTTGAAAGGATTTTTAAAGAGTACAATTCTAGCTAATTTATTTGAAATATATGCTAAAGAAATCTACCAGTTTCTTCAAATGCATAGCCTCTTAGCTGAACACAGATTGACCAAGGAAATACGTAGCTTGGTTTCATTTTGCAGCAACACACATAAATTGTTTCATTTAATACATTATATTAATTTGTTTGACATTCCATGTTAAACTACTGTTGTGTTCAACTTCATTGCATGTATGCAGCCATAGTCTGTTGGATCATGTTGTCTGGAGACCATTAGTCAATAAAGTTTTAATTTAGTATAAATGTATTTTCTAATTGTCTTTTACTGTTTTATATGTTCATATATACTTTGATTCAGTCTTACAATCCAAACTCCTTCCTTCGCTCTTCATTTTTCCCCAGTCACTGATTTTCAGCAGTATTCCTGATTTATTCCGTACCTCAAACTGAAATTTCACAGGACTGGATTCAGATACTCTCACCACACTGGAAAAATAAGCACTGTTTGTGCCACTCCTGAAATAAAGTAATACTCAGCATGAACTGCTGTAATTCAAATCTTCCCATGACCCTCAGAAAATATATACTTATTTGCAAACTATTATAAAAAAGATAGTAGTGCGATACTGTCACATAATTTTTCAAACAATTTTTATATATGGCCTACCTTCAACATTATGAAATCATTGCCTCTTGTTTACATTTCCCCAGGTAATTAGACTACTCTACCAACAGTCAGTTTCAGGGAATCAAATCCTCATTCCTTCAGAGTCCCTGGGAGAAAGGTACTGATTTTGTTAACACTGGGATTTCGCATGCTGTTGGCTGCTTCACCATTTAGGTTCCTGTCACTAAGGCAGACATACAGTGCTTCACTTTCCAGCATTGGACTCTAAAGGAAAGATGGTTCAACTCATTTTTTTATTTGAAAAATCAAAATATAATGGTCGTGCAGTTATCATACAGCTTTCTACTTTCAAATTTGCTTGTCATTTTAAGTCCAAGTTTTCCTCCCACCTATTTGTAATGAAGGGGAAAAATAATCAGGACAGCAGTAGTGGATTTACAGCTCTGAGAGATACTACACAAGCACCAGCACAAGGAATGGCTCCTTGAAGTATTCCTGAAGTAATAACAATGAGTCATATTTAAGCTGGTTTGTCCTTGTTCTTATGTACAAAGGGAAGGGCATTCCAAGCATTTTGTGAGGATCATGCTGGAGAGGTGGATACAGAAACATCCAGAGAAAGGCTCACCCTGAGATAAAATCTAGTGTCTCCTAGACAGGCTGACTGTAAAGCGTGTCCTAAGTTAAGGACTTAGTCCCTTGGAGCACCTTGGATAATTGATATAATTCAGTGCTTCAGTGCTAAGGCTCTTGAAGTGATTTTTTTGGTGGCAACGCTTGTGTGTGCTTGTGTAACGATATTTCATGGGACATTTCTCCCACCTAGATTTATTTCTATGGAGTCTATTTATTACACTCTTCGAAGTCATCACAGTGACATAATTTTGTGTGCTCTTCATCCAGTTCTTCATATACTTTCTCCCAGTGCACCTCTGCAGCAACAGTTGCATTGTCTGCAGCTAACAAAAAATAATGTGTGGTACAATGCTAGTGCTATCTCCATAGAACGATATGTTGGATACTGAATTAAAACTTGAAAAGATGTTGTAAAATACACATCTCTGAAGGTAATTAATAAAAGAGCAGGGTTACAGAGCAAACAGCAAGAAAACCCAAATTCAAAACCTGTTAAGTATTTAAGATTTGTTTTGATGCTTTGTGTAGAAGTATTTTGAAAAAAGGCAAAATCATCCTGAGGTTCCAACCCTGCCCCACTAATTTGAAATCTTTATAAACAGTAAAGTTAGAAAGGCAAGTTACAGACAGCCTAATGTCTATATGCAGATCATGTAATTTCAAGATGTTTTAAATTCAGTGAACACACACTAAATGTTATTTCCTAATTTAGAAAAGAAATTTCCATATTTAAAGTGGAAACTACAGTAGTAGTTTGAGAACCGGAACAAACTGTGAGTGTACCTGTCACACCCCTTGAAATCGGTCATCTTTAAGTGATGTACTTGTCTCACCTTTCCAGAACCACAGCTGTCTGCTGTGGTGTCCCTGATGGGCTACACAACATCACCAGCTCAACTGTGTGTTAGCACCAGGCTGGCATGTCCCATGGAACTTCTCTGCAGCTTCTTACTGATTCAAGAAAAGTAAAAAAAAATAGAGATGTAAGGGGTTGAGCTTTGCAACTTGGACCTGGGAGTTGATCCAGATCTGAAGTTACTTTGGTTAATGTGTAGTTCTGGGTATGTCAGGTCAAAACCTCCAGACCTCCTCCAGTTTGGGTGGTGCATGTTTCTACCCCACTAGCTGAAGACTACTTTTAAGTTTTCTTGTAATTCCTCCATGTTTATCACTGCTCCTTTTTTCCAGAATTTAAATGAAGTAGGGCAGAAAATAGGATTTACCTTCCTCCCATAGAACTTTTTCTCTCTATTTACTGCTACTCCAAACCTGTTGGGACTGAGTCTTCTGCTGAGCTCATGAACTATCCCCAATATACAANAATCTCTTCGATGTTTTCCTATCTGTCTCATGCTATTCACTCCAGCGACTTGCAGTTAGATCTGCCAGCGGACTCTGATTACTGAGGATTGAGACCCTTGAGGATTTCTCTGTCAAAAAAGGCAATCCTTGGACTGTACAAAGCTGTTGAAACTACTTTGACATTACTTCTACATTTACTTTCATTTCTACCCCCAACATAGACAATAAGGTCAGAAGCATAAGTCATGTCTGAGAAATTACTATCTAGACATATTCTCTATCTCAGTCCCTTGATACTATCTGAGGGTCCTCCATTT
>VZTM01031335.1:82814-105199 GCA_013400555.1 Jacana jacana
TATAACTGCAAAAGGAAAGCTTATGGGTATAGCCTACTAAATCCTGAATGATGACCACTTGAATACATGTAATCATACTATTTCCACACAACTTTCTTTTTACCATAACTCAGTGCAAATGGAAGTTTATGAAAAGTAATCTAAAGGTTTGCTTATTTTTACAAACAGAGGTGAACTCTCTAATGAAATACGTTTATGTGATGTCCATGTCAAATTTACACAGGACTACAAAAGGGAGTGTAGACTACTCTGTAATGTGCATCTAACTCTGCTAGGTTGGGCAGCTGAAGAGTGAAATCCATTTTGCCTCTTCTCATCCTTGTTAGAAACTTTTTCATATCCCAGACACCTGAGCAATTTTACCATGCTGCTGAACGTGCCTCTGTTCCCAGTAGCTCTTTTGTAAGCTTTACTTGGGTAGAAGTTTTTGCGTCCTCCTCTTCTTCCTTTTTTGATCCACAATATAACTCTGGAGGGGAAACCATAAACAGCCCCAAATATGTACAGAAATACAATTGCAATTGATAGCAAAACAGTGTGATCATGGAATATGCAGTAATTCTCTTTTACACATCTGCAACTAACTGAGTAGGAAAACAGCATGGAAAATAGCTTAAGGGATTAGAAAAGCCTCAGGGTACTTTAGCATCTTAAAACCACCGGTCCTTGCTGAAACAGGCTTTTTCAGTCTCGTCTTCTGCTGAGTCATAGAGTTTTCTGCCTTTGAAGGTTGAAGTAGCTTGGCTCAAAACTGACGTTGTTCTGGAAAAGTTCAAACCTTCACTAATGACCGTATTTGCATGGTATTCTCAGTGGTATTTACATATAATAGGACACCCTCCACAGGGAGGCCTCTTCAAAACACAGGCTCTGCTTACACTTTGAATTTCCCTATTCAAAAGGGAATATTCAAAATTATCTATGCATCATTACTTCAAAGTGTTTCACTGGGAGTACTCTACCATATGTTTGGGAGACTCATCATAGCTGTTTGAAAGCTGAATATATAGCCAACTGGAAGACTGTCACCTGGCTTTTGTGTGTGGAGGCGAAAAGTATTACTCAGGCAAGAATCCTGCCTGGTCTGACCTGGCATACTTCTGTTGTAGACAAGGAGTTTCTGTTGAGTGACATGAGATGAAAACCCTTCTCTGAGCTTTACTTACTCAAGTCTCTGTCATTTTATTTCAGGAGCACACAAAGGATCCAACTGTGAATCTGTGGGCCTTGTGTAACATGCTGAGGTCTAGAACAATCTCTGAGGAATATCTTCTGCCTCCATTTTGATTGTTGGCACCCCCCAGGTCTGCAGACTTTGGACTAAATATGGCACTCAGTCCCTCAGTGGTAGGATGGATCTTCAGTTAGTGCTGTCAAATGGTGTGTGAGTAGCAAAAGCAGGTCTGGATTGTTTCCCGTAGGATTTCTTGTAGAATCAAGGCAAACTAATCAATCATTGTTCCTTGTCCTGAAAAGTCTAGCTGAAAAGGTGTGAAGCGATTTCTGCATGAATGCCATGGTAACTGTAGAACTTCATGCCTCTTTCATTCTGCCTGGGCCTTCTGCTGGGAACTGTAATGACCTGCTAATCATCTACTTCTTTTTTCCACCACTCTTCCCACGCGGCTGTCTTCTCCCACAACCCCCTTCATTTCTGCATATCACTTATGCAACAGGGATTTAATGTTTTGTATGAAAAAGCTTTCTGTAATGATGATTTTTTTCCCTGTATCATGTGGTAAGAAGCACTCAAATATCTTAGAGTATTCTGCTCCTTTAAATATCTATTAATTAACAAGCTAGTGTTTCTCCTATTTCATTCAGAATGAATTAATTCATTCTATTAATTTCATTCACAATGAATCTCACAAGTGTTAACGACTGTAACTAAGTTCTGGTTGACATCTTAGAAAGTAATTTTCTATCTCATCTCATAGGAGTCCACATTTGTTTCAATCACTTTCTTTTTCATAGTATTTTATAATTAAGGAAGACAGCAGAGCGACTCAGGATGCTAGTTATCTACCTAAACCAGATGCAGTGAAAGTGCCAGGACATGGAATTTGTCCAAATCTTCCTCCCACCTTAGTCCCAAAGGGACTTACATTCAACTAGTGATTATGTATGCTATATAAATAATAATAATAATACCTGGAGTTGCACTGGTACAGCAATTTTCATCTTCAAAGTACTTTGAAAACCCTATATAATTAGTGTGCTATGGAGTCATCTCTGATGATACTATGTGAACTCCAGTACTACCCACTATGAGAGCCAAAAAGGGAATCTGAACAGCCACAAAGGGTATACATAGCCGCCATTATCACTACAAGATGAAATAAAAAATGCTGAACAGGGGTATTTTAGTACTTCACGCAGGAGGAGGATCCACAACTAGCAGGAAGCCAGCCTCCCTAAGATAAGGAAACAGGAATGTTTTCTTTGCTGGTAATCTACTACTTCAGATCTCTAAACACATTTTACCTTGTACTGTGTCTCAGTCAAGCTGGCAGCACATCACAGGTAGAGTAGCTCATTTCACGGAGTCTTCATCTTCATGCAACTAGGATACATCCATCTGGGTTTTTTTTCTTAAAAAGATTTAATTTGATGGAGCCAAATTGGGTGCAGATATAATAAATATAACATAAAATAGATTTCTACAGACTTTAGTGAGACTCAAGGGGAATAACTTAGCTGGAGTAAACCATCAGCAATTGACCTTCCAGCTGAGCACAATTAATTGTATTTTCCAGGTATTTCCAGCATGCTGACAACAGGTTCTTATGAACATTTAGGAGCTTGCTCTTTAAATCAGTTTAGCATTTGCTAGAGATTATCATCCCAACATAAATTTTCGAACAGCCTTTTCAAAACCCTACCATTAAGAAAAGAGAAGAAGGAGGAGTAGCAGCCCATTCAATCTGGCAAATATAAAAATGTAGAGCAACAGAACATTTTGGATAAAGAAAACTTGGATTGAAACTTTGATTTCTGAACTTTAATAATTTCTGTCTTCCCTAGATCTGGATGCTGATTGGCATGTATTTTCTCAGCAGAAACACTTATGTACTTTATTTGCTTTTTCCAAATAATTTTTTCCTGTAGAGATTTAATAGGGAAAATGGATACCCTTTTAAACTGTAATATGTATTAATGATCATCAGAAGAATAGTCATGAGACTAGATTTCAAAAGTTGTGATCAGGCAGAAGCAACTGTGCTTCCCATGCTGTTAAAGGACACACACGTCCACATGCTTTGATTTTTGCTCCATCTTAAGATCAATGGGCTTGTTTTTTTTTTAAACGGGTGTTCTTTGCTGTTGTATTTCAATATCGCACAAAACCATAACCATAACCATATGTCAGAATGAGATTTTTACTGATGAGTGATGGTTTGGACTCAGCCTCTGCTTTTATTTTTAATGCTTATTCCATTTGCTTTAGGTGAAATACATTCTCTCTGTGTGTTATACTCAGCGTATTTTTAGCAAGTCTTAACTTAAGGAAAAGTCAGCAGATGACATCAGGAGTATGAGATACACCTCCTAAAGCCTCATTTGCTCTTTCCCATGGTGCATCAGGACAGTTTCATCAGCATGGCCACAACAGCTATCTGGAAGTAAGAAATAGTGTTTTGGAAAAGCAGCAATCCAAGAGAAGGGCTGAGGGAGAGCAGCAAGATGAATCATTTGGGCAGTCCTTCCACATTTCAAGCAACCACAGCCGTCTCAGTTCTCTAGCAAGAGAAGTTGGCCTTCCATACCAGCTATTTTTACAGCAGTGGAGCTGCAGATCTAGAGCAGGAGGAAGGAAAGGGAGTGACTAGGCACAGCTACATGAGAGGTGGTGTAGGAAAAAAAGTTGACAACCAGGAAACGGATGTTTGAAAAGAAAGAGTTGCATTACAGTAGCTGTTCTGTGATCTTCCCATATGCAACAATAGAGGAACTTTGAATTTGAGATTACGGTGTGGAAGGTGTTGGAGGTGAGAAACTTTGAGCTTAAGAGTCTCCAGGAACTCATGAAGTTTCTCTGGGCCTGACAGTGCGCTATTTGAAACAAATGTCGAATACATATCTCAGCAGCTAAATGTAGTATGCTTCACTGTTCTACAGAGCAGTATACAGACATGCTGAAGCATGCTGTCCAGCTCAAGGGTATGAGGAGGAAATTTATACTCCTTTTTTTTTTCCAGATTCAGACTTCTAATTTTCAAACCCTTTGTACAGTTGTGTTTTCCCACTGCCACATCCTGGTGGACCCCTGTTTTGCTGCTATGTCTATTATTTATCTGTCATTGCCTCCTTTTCTTCCTCCACTCAGTGGTCAGGTGTACCCTGCATGTCTGAGTATGGTACAAACACCCAGAGGTCAACCAGCCAGTCCTAGGACCAGAGGCAGTATTTCCACATCCTAGCGACGCTGTGGCTGACTCAGTGTGTCCAACAGAGAAGCTGATGTTACTAGCCAGGGCCGAGTGACACAGCAGAGTGGCTTTGGGAGCTGTCACGCCCTGCTGAACTGAGTCACCAGGAGGCACCAGCCCATGCTGCTGCTTGTTCAGAGATGGGCAACCTCAGAGAACAGCACCCAGCTGCTGCGCCCAGCAGACCTACCTGGCATCTTCTTCCACCCTTCTTTTTCTCTTAGGTTCTACTTAACGCTGTTGGTTCCCATTTGCACCCTGTGGCACCTCTCCCTTAAATGCCACTCGATCTTCTCTTCTTTATTCTGCTTTCCATTGCTCTGGGCCATACTTGGGCAAGCTTTTCAAGCTGTGAGCTTTTTAGGCATTCCCTATCAAATGGAAATAGGCCATTTGCAGCAGCATGCAAATTGAGTAATTGATCTGTTAATGGTTAGGTTAATGGTTAGGTGTAGGCAAAGAAGGAAGATTCATTTTGCAGGTTTTCAGAACCAGAGTATGAGAGAAATTATTCCTTTGGCATCTGCATGCTCTTGGGCCCTTTAATAAATTTACAAGTGGATAAACTGGAAGGTTTATGTAGCTTTCTCTAGGCAACATTCATGATGAATGTACATATTTCTCAGAGATTTTATCACATTCACTCTTGAAAAAATTAAAACCGATGTACATTGTCTAAAGTCTTTAGTGAATTTCTCAAGGTGACCTGGTATCACCCATGACACTTAAGATCTGATCTGGGACTTGTCTGAGCCAATAGTAGTGGCTGCAGGCCACTGGAAGAAGACTCAGGAAATCTGCAGTCTGTGACTGAATGACCTTGAGTGTTGGATTTCCTTTCTGAAAAATGCTGTTTGTACTCCCATCCCTTGTCAGCCTTTTTGTATGCAGATTGTAAGATCTGGGGACAAAAAGATGACTAGTGCTATGCAGAAGAAGGTTTACCTGAGACACAGGGAGAGCTCACCATTGGAGAAGGGATACAGCCATTGCTCCACGTTGTCTACCTGGTCCTCACTGCAGGAAGATCTGGCCCCATTGATCAGCCAGTTCCTGCAGAGATTTCATGTATAAATCAGTATTCTAAAGCGAGTTCTAATCAGTAATAATTTAAACCAAGTCTCACTGTAACTTAGTGGCTCAGGAGCAGATGCATTTATTGGTCCGTTCTCTGTGCAGTGCCAATGGAGCAGGAGGCTAAGCACCTTGTATGCCAGTTCTACTGACAGCACCATCATTTGTCTGTCTAAAGTGTATAGACAAGAATTAAACTACTGAAAACCCAGGTACACTTGAATACAGTTGATCAGAAAGTTTTATGTTTTCCATAGGGATTTGATTATGCAGGAGCAAAAAGGAAAGTGGAATTCCAACAGAAACTGTTAGAGAAAAAGGGAGCATGCTCATTTGGGAAAGCTACCCTAGGTCTTGCAGCAGCTGCTGTCTGGACTAAGCTCTCTTGGCTGGGTTCCAGGCTACTTTGAGGGTCCCATGAGGCACTGTGGCCACAGCCCTCTTGTCTGTTCACATGGTACATCCTGGAAAATACAAAATATGTTGCACCAGAGGGAATATTTTTTTCCATTCATGAATATTCACAAATACTCCAAACCCAACCTGAACATGGAACCTGATATGTAAAATGCCATGCAAGTTTTTTTGATTAAATGCCCTGATTAACTTGTATGTCCTAGTCAAGAATGATAAGTTTTATGTTTAAGGCTGATGACTGAAAGTAAGCATAAAGGAGCAAAAGGTGAAACAATTTGAGACAAACTGTCTTTGCCATGTGAATTCATGACATCTTTTACTTTCTGAGGTTTTACTGTGACACAGAGCAAAAACACTCATCATCAAAACCTACAAAAACAAAAGGTAAAATCCTTTCTAATATCGCTTTATTTTATACAGCTGCTCCACAGGTGGAGAATATTTCATTGCACATGGTGGTTTTCGTGCTGGGTGCCAGGCTTCCCACAGGTAGCTCGATGAGGATCTTGTGTACCCACAGACAATCTGATTGAAGGGAAAGCAGGTGGCTGAAGTGAAAAAAAGGAAACAGGTCTAACTCCTGCTGGGAACTCCTGCTGCGGGGTGGGGAGAGTCAGCGGTGATGCTTACGTGCCTGAAACATCGCCAGCGTTGGTCATCTGGTTGCTCCTGCACTTGATGAATCGCTTCTAAGAATCCCTCCTGTACATACCTTTTTTCAACGCTTTGGGTGAGCACTACCTCAGTCTATTTTTAACAGCTACACTTTCCATGATTAGATTTTAATGCTATTTATTTATTTAAACCAAACCAAACAATTCCGCATAAGCTGAACATTCCAGTGGGCATCACGCTTGGCCACACAGAGGAGTCTAAATCTAGTTTAAATTACATTCCTTGAATGGTAGAAAAAGCTGTATCATGTGCCGAAGCTTGGTGAGGAATAACAGAGTCATTCTTTCACAGGTTGCAAAAACTTTATTAAGGAAAGATAAACAGGTTAAAGGTCTCTCAAAGACTGCACTGTCTATACATAGCAATTACCCCTTGCTTTTTCCCTCCCTGCTCCTAGTTGAAGGTGTAGTGCTTACAGTCTTGTCATCTGCCATAATGGAGCCAGGTCCTCTATGTGTTCACTGAAGATAAAAGGAATGAAAGGCTTGGGACAATTAGACTCGGTGTCTCACTCAGTTATGTCCTTGCAGACATGTCGAAATGTGAGGCTTTTAATTCCCTCCCTCCTTCACAGGTGGCACATACAGGTATGAAAATTAAGCGTCTCTCAAAAACACCTTTTTCCACTCAAAGACAGCATCTCCCCAGATCTGTGCCTTCGCTGTTTCTGAGGCTTTGTGCTAAGCTTCCAAGACTTCCTGGTAGGAAGGGAGAGTGTGCTTACCATTTGCATCCATGTTAATAAAATAAATCGCTCGTGTTAAAATTAGCAGTGGGCAAATTGTTTCAGTTAAAACAAGAAATGTCCTGGATTGGTGCCAATCCTCAAACTAACTTCAAGCCAATTTTATTTTTAAGTTTTAAAAGTAGTAAAAAGTAATAAGCGTGCAATGTGTATATAGACATACACAGAGAGAATAGCTCAGGGATTAGAAAAAGATGTATTTCGCATCTGGAGCCCCAGTTTTGCACATGCATATGCATGCAAGTAACTTTACTCACGTGAATTATCCCCTAGTGCCATGCACTATTTCCTGTCTAATCAGGCAGCAACATATACAAAAGGCTTTAATGCATAAGGGTCCTATAACCTGCAGAACATCACTGCTTGATGCATCAAGTGAAGAAAGCCGACACTTGTTAATAGGACAAAGCTGGCACCAATTAAACCACGTCCAGCACATCGGCTCCACTTGCTGGAAGGAGAGTCATCCCCAAGCGTTGTGTTAGGGAGTACAGCCAGCCCTGCCTACAGCAGGATGTGGCTTCCAAATATCACGCGTTGCGTATAATCTATTGCGTAAACTGCAGGGGGGGATGAAGGGTGGAAGGGATGAGGCTCCACTGGGCTGTGGCCTCCGAGAGGAAGATCAATTGGGTGTACCTGAGGAGCACGGGGGTTATTTTGAGGAGCAGGGGGAAGGGGGTGTTGTCCGCGTACATTATTTCACACATCATAAACCTAATTTCTCAGGGATTTTATTTTAGCAGCCCAGAAACAGATCATTACCATGTGAGGATTCACAGCACCAAACTGTGAATATAAGGGTTGGGGGTTTTGTTTGGATTTTTTGTTTTCGTCTTCAGCTGCTTCAAGGTTAGTGGATTTCTGTGCCTCTGCAATTGTGTGCATGTGCAATAGTCATGTGTCTGAGGGTGCCTATCCTAAGTTCAGACTGTCTGCCTAAAATTTAATGAAAATAATTTCACTGCTTATGTTGTTCTGATCTGGCCTATGGGAAGTGACATATGGTGCCATCACAGGCAGATGTCTTCTCACTCCTGTATGATTTCTCTTCCTAGGAACAGCTCAGCAAGGACATTGCACAGGGCATACCCTGTCCTCTCAGGAAAACATACATATCTCCTTTACACGTTCAGAAACACTTTCAGTACAATTGCTATCTTGTATTTCCACTGAACTTTTGGCTCTCTACAGCTCTTGCTTGGATGGATGGATCTTCTAGAGCAGAAATGTGGTTTTATAACCACTTTCTTTCAAATTCATTATGTGCATTCTTCACTCATTCCTATTCTTCTAAATTTAATAGGATAACAATTTGGCTCTGTAGCTAATTGAATGAATGATGGATCCTGCTAGAAGGGGTACTTAAGGACGTAGTTCTAACTGTTGGATTTGAATGATAAATGTCTTGAAAGTGCTGACACATGCTAAAAAAGTTTTCCTGTCTGTAAGGGAGGACTGGATGAACTACTTGAGGCTCCTGCAAATATCAGCAAATCATCTTGGTACCAGCTATACAGGAGTGAGGACATTCAGAAATGAGTTCCCAGTGGTAAAAGAACAGGAACCTCTAGTTTGTCTCCAGGTCTGGATGATGCCTTGATATCCTGTGGCTTAAATCCTAGTGTATCTTGTTGCCAGATTATTCTGAACATGAGAATTATCTGCCTCTGTACACTTACCACCATGAAACAGTCAATGCTATGAAGCAGCGTCTTCCTGAGCAACTGTCACCCTGCCTTAGTATGCACAATATATGTTGAATGTCAGACATTTTTGTCCAAAAAGTAATGAAACACAGTAAAACTGCAGGAGACCAACTTATAAAATGAAATTAAATTGCTGCCTGAGGACCTCCATGGAACTAGCTGAGTTGCAAACACTTCAAATGCATATTAATTGGACCATATGGTCCAGTATTTAAGCAAAGACATTCATTTTGCTTGGCCAGAGTGTACAGGAGAGACTTTAGGTCAAAGTCTTCATAGCTCTGATGAAATTTGTGATCAACTGGTGGATGTTTACCTTACAATAAACTTGAAAGACTGTTCTGCACAGAAATGGCACACAGGAGTTGATCATTGTGCAGCTCTATAAAATCAGCTGCAATACCTGTATGTGTTTTGTTATCCCCAAGTCACTTGCAAAAGACTAAGGCAGGCTTCTTAAGACATTACTCAGAAGAAAGGGTGGTACAGGATTTCTCTCTCCTGATGCAAGCATGGAGAGAAATAAATCTTCCAGATGTCTGCTGGCCACAAACAGGCATGCTGCATCTCTCATGGGCTCTGTACCAGGCAAGCCTGCATGACATCGCTGCATCTCCCCATCTCACTGTTTAGTGGACTATGGGACCTTCTCACAGTGGCAGTGGGACACCATGAGCTACCCTTCTCTTTGGTCTTGTGTGATGAAGATCAGACAAGAGCAATGAGAAAGACCACCTGCACCAGCCCAGGCAGCAAGAAGGTCCAAACTGAGCAATGGTTGGAAGCCCTGCCTGTAAATGAAAGCAGATTGGGGAGAAGCAAGGAGACTGTTGCAGGTTGTGGCCATAAGATGCACTCACTCCAGAATCATACTGTTAACTCCAGGGTGAAAGCATTCATGTTCACTTATGATAGAAGTGTGTTTCCTATGGTATTTGATGTCATGTACACGTAGGAGATGATAGTACCTATTTTTATGAGAATAGTTGACCCAGGAGGAGCTAAGCCTATTAGTATCTTTTTCTTTCATCTCTGCAAAAACAAGAATTATAGCTGAATTAGGTGACTCATTGTATTATTCATTTAATGTATTTCACATGGACAATGTTACATCTCTTTTCAATAAGTAATTTTAAAGAGCTACGCATGACATGCAAGTCACAGTCTGTGAGCCACTGTCTTACATCCTGATCAACTCTGTGACATTTTCTTGTTTTTAAATTCCTCATCTTAAAAATATGAGTCAACATAAATAGCTTTGAATCTGTGTTACCTTATTAACGAATGGCGGGTGACTCTGCCCATAAAATATTTACATAGACAACAGTCTTGTGCTAGTAATGTATTTTCACATTACTTAGTAATTTAAAACATGTCAACCCCTTCCAAATAGTAGAAACAATCCAAACATGGAACTGATGTTGACCTTAAAAGGCTACTCCTCTTTATTTTAAGTCAAGCACCAATCATTACCACAGATTATCGCTGTGCATTCTTCATACAACTCCTTATCAGCAGTGCCCCCAGATATAACTCTAAATGGTAAGGAAAACAGTAGATGGGAAGGACAGATGCTACATCAATAGTCTGTCCTTTAAGGGAGCTTGTGGAAGACTGTATGGAAAATATAGCATTTTAATATTAATGAGGTAAAAGAATGACTTATAAATTTGGTTCTTTTATGAAGTTAGTGAATTGTGTGTTTGATTACCTGAATCAGCATCTGATCTTCCTTTGCATCATAAGAGCGCACATGAGTATGCATTTATTTATATTGACTATATGTACTATATGTATACATGTGCATGAATGCCTTTATATAATGCATGTGTGCACTGAATATAGTTTGTTGGTTTCTTTTTTTTTTTTTTTTTTTTTTTTGTTTCAGTAATTTGTTATTTTCTTATTACTGGACCAGGTGATGAAAGGAAGAGGAAGAAAGGCATTTAGTGTATGATCTGGAGTACAGAACATACTATAATCTCCTGGTACTCCTGGTAGCCTAGGCTGGGAAAACATACTGTCCTCTTTTTTTCCCAGGACAATCAATAGAACTGATTCTGTGGCTTCCCAAGCCATAGTACATTGACATGGTATTAGCTGGAGCTGGTAAAAGAATAGATAAATTCAAGATATTTATATTTTTATATTATACATGATATCTTTAGTATGTTCAGCAGCAAAGGATGATAGTCCTCATGCTGCATAATAGACGACATGTGTCTCCTTTTGCAGATACTTAGCCCATTGGGCCAATTCAGTAATTAAAATGCTTTACAGAAAAACCAAACCAAACCAAACCAAACCAAAAAAAAGGAAAAAAGGAAAGAACAAGAGCAAAATTTCACAACCGTCTACTCCTTTACTGCTTCTCTCTATATCTCAGAGCAATTTTCTAATGTGAGTATTGTAACTTGGAAAGTTGTCCATTAAAGATAGCATCTTAATCACACTGTTCTCTGCAGACTGGAATGGATCAGAGAAACAATAAAACCTCTTGTCAATTATAGGACAGAAAACCTGAGAGCAGCATGCTCCTCATGGGACAGGCAGGTATTGAGGATTTTGGGGCAGTTTTTGTGATCTTACTAATTATTCTGCTACTGTTCTATATATAACAAATTGCTAAGTTTTATTTATTTTAATGTTGAGGGGAAAAAAGCTCTTTATATTTTCTTTTTAACCTTTATCTCTGTATTTCACCTGTAGTGGTATGACAATTAACAGTCACATTTTCTAGACATGATGCAATATTCAAGAGAAAGAATATCAATATGTAGAGCTGTAGGGGCTGTGAACATTTTCAGTTTGGCTTTTTCCTTTTTCTTTTTTTTCTTTTCAATATTTCACCATTATTATTCAGACTTCTGTTTTTTTTCGTCTTGATCAAATAGTCTGTTGAAGAAATGAAGTGTATAAAAAGATTCATACTGAATTCAAAAGGCTTTGAAATAACCAGAGACATTCCAAAGCAGTTTGTCCACTCACACTGAACCAGAACAGAAGGGCAGGGTCACTGATAGCAACAGTGAGAGGGAAGGGGATAGTAAAGTATCTGAAGTCAAAGATACTGTTAGTTGACCCAAAGGCAGTGAGCATCACAGTCCTCTCAAGTGGAAGAGTCTAAGTCTTTGGGATGAGGCCAGAGACCCTCGCCTCTAGGCCATCCCATCACCAGAGGGATGGAGAGGACTAACCTGGGGTCCATGAGGTGAAGGTGGAGAGAAACAAAAGAGACCTACTGATGTCTGCAGATGACACTAAGTTGGGTGGGAGTGTTGATCTGCTTGAGGACAGGGAAGCTCTACAGAGGGACTTGGATAGACTGGATAGATGGGCCAATGTTAATGGCATGGCCTTCAACGAGGCCAAGTGCCGGGTCCTGCACTTGGGCCACAACAACCCCATGCATAGCTACAGGCTTGGGGCAGTGTGGCTGGAGAGCTGCCTGGCAGAAAAGGACCTGGGGGTGCTGGTCGACAGGAGGCTGAACATGAGCCAGCAGTGTGCCCAGGTGGCCAAGAAGGCCAATGGCATCCTGGCTTGCATAAAGAATAGTGTGACCAGCAGAAGTAGGGAGGTGATTGTCCCCCTGTACTCAGCACTGGTTAGGCCACACCTTGAGTATNATGTCATTAAGCTGCCCCTAAACTACCCTTCTGCCACTTGAATGACAAGGGATCTGGCCAGATCAATGGAAACTTGTGGTGGGAGTTTCCAGAGAGTGGAAGCATGAAAGCTCCCAAGAGATCCTGGAATAATCTATATCTAGCTGACATTGAGTGATATACAGCTGAACATTAGAAGTCCCTTGTTGGCCGATATCACTGCAGCAGGGACAGACGTGACAGTGCACAGTTCTTGTGAGTGTTAAGGGTGATGTTTGTAGAGAGAGAGTTCTGCACAGTGATGAGCTCTCCTGCAGAAACTCTGTCTTAAATGGTCAGGGTTGAGGCAGGAAGAAGGCAAAATAATTACCTTAGTGGAGTTATCTTTTATTCTTCCTTGTCCTACTTCTATCATCCTACTTCTAATGCAGGCAAAAATCCTACATTCAGCAATGTGTTGTGGCAGAAGAAATAGTTTTCCTTCTTTTGTAGACCTTTTTAAAGACAATATGTAGAAAAGGTCTAATTCTTCAGTAGGAATTTAAGCCTAATATTTCACAGAAGCATAATCTTTCCTTTCAGTCAACAGTGGGTGCACTGTAAAGCTAGCAAGAAAATTATTTTAAACATTAAAAAATAAAACAAAACAGAAGGAGCTAATCCTTCCTTGCAAATGGAATGGACTTTTTATCTTAGAGCATCAATTCTATATTTCAATTTGTCATTTTAATTTCATGTTTATATGAGATAGCGTTTTTCACAATGCTGTAAGTGTTCTCTCTTAGGTTGGAATTTGGATGATGAGACTGGCAAAGTGTTTAGAAGTTAAGTATGAAAGGTCTTTGTTGAATCATGTCCTTGGAATGGAACATACATGTCCATTCTGATTTTTTAAAAGTAATGTGTCTACTTATAAAATTTGTTATCTAGAAAATCTCACACTGAAATAAAATCTGACATGGCAACAGGTATTGCAAAGATACCATTGCATTCAGCAGGAGTAGCAGTCAGAGAACAGCACAGTAGTTTTACATCCAGAATAAAGTAGAAATGTGTGTTCAGATGGATTTTTTTAAAGGCTGGTGAATGTTCTTCAAGTACCTATGAGCCTGACAGTCCTATTCTAAAGCAAAGTCCAGTTTTCCATACTGTGCACAGCATTCTGAGCCTTTTCCATCTGGTTGCTCTTGGATTGCCTTGGATTTGCAGGATATAAGGCAACTTTCAATTGGATGCAAGTGAAGTAGCACTGGTACAATACTGAAACAAAACTGGAATAGCCAGTACAATATTTTATTTCAACATGCAAAATCATCACTCAGGAAGAAGCCTATTAAATCCTTTTCACAATTTACATCATGGCTCTCCAGTACTAAATTAAGAAGGTGAAAGGCTACCTCTGATTAAACATGGCAAGTGTAAGACATGGTGTGGTGTAACTGGGAGATTCACATCTGTGGGAAGTTAGAGTGGCACAAGGAAGGGAAGTTGGGATATAAGGCAAGGAGTTTGGAGCCTTCTGCAACTTCTCTTGATCGTGTGTGGTAAATGACTGCAAATTATTACCTCTTGCCTTTTCTTCTTCTTGCAGGTAGGAATTAAAGCCTCCCAATATATCTGAGTGAAACCTGACCAGATAAAGCCGATGCTATTCTCTCCCAAAATGTGGGGAGGAGTTTCATTACTGACCAAGTGGTAGATGAATGGATGCTCCCAAAGCCAGTCTCAACCCTCTTCTGTTTCCCCTGCCTGATTTCTTAAGTTGAAAATGTAAATATCCTCATACAATCTGCCAGATAGTTCCAAGTTGCATAAAGAGGATATGGCAGAGGAATAGAATATGGAGTTAAACAACTTACCATAATGCTTTCTACTACTCCTAGAAAACATCTATGATATCTTTTTTAAACTTTTTGGGGCTCTGGCCATGTACAAGGCAAGGCTCAACCTTGTACCTGACACCTAGCTTTTGTTGTCAGTTCTGGAACTGTGGTTTTAAGAAGAACTTTCTGGAGGAGCAGAGTGGTAGCACCAGTGATTAAATACAAACCCCGTGTCAACGGAGGTAGATGATTAAGGGTGTCAAGTGAAACAGTAATGCCAGGAAATAAGGCTGAATTAATTATCTTACATATACATTATAATTTAATTTTTGATTATGTGATCACATATCATCTTTTTAGGAGGATCCTTGCCTGATTCAGTGCATCTGATAGGTTGCAGTTATGTAACATACTAAATAATGCTCAGGTGCATTCTTTTTGTTCAATGTGTGTCTGGATGCCTTATTTACTGCATTGCCTTCTAAAATTAGAATTACTAATTTCCTTATAGGCTTTGCTGTGGTGCTTGTGGTGGTATTGGAGAGATTGAGAAACTAATTAATGTGTATCTTTGTCAGACTGCTGTGAAATAAACTGGATTTATTTCCATTTAGAGATAAGGAACTTGAGCATGGACAGATTAAGCTAGAATAAACCTGACTCAAGATATCTAAGACCTAATTTTTAAGTGGCTTGTGTTATCTGGCATGACGTATATTTAAGCACAGCTCCCCTTAATGTCATTTACAGCTGAAAGACCTCAGCAGTTTTCTAAATCACATTATATTCTTCATCAAAAGCTGAAGACAGCTACTATCTCCCAAATGGTGAGTGATTTGGCCAAATTTTAAAAATAAAACAGTAGAAACACATAAGGAGAGCCTAGTTTCTCAAGCAGATGTCCATCTTGAAGAAGAAACTACTTCTGCACTGCCTTGTGTCATTCACTACACATTTTCAACTTCTGACATCCTGCAACTGAAGCTTTATTTACTGCACAGTATTGATGCAGCTCAAGAGGCCACCAGTACCATCTTGCAGGGGGAAACCAGAGATTTTGTATAATTAAAGTCTGTAGCATCAAGTTCTATGTACCTGAAAACTGAGTTTCATGGTAGGTATTGCTGGATAATGGTATACCAGCTCTAGATACTGTAACAAGAGTTGCAGGTGCCACCTTCATAAAGATAACTGATTTCCTATGACCAGTTTCCAAACCTATTTGAAATATACTGAAGCAAACAGTCTTGAATGCATCTTTGTCTTATAATTCTAGTTCAATGCAAAGTTTCTTCTGATATTTGTATTTGAGTCTTCACAGCAAAACTGAGCACTGCTGAGTTTATGACTTCCACATACAGGAAAAGTCTCTGTATACTGTTATTTATTACTTTGATGGCATCTTCTATTTAATGGCACCCAGATTTACCACCTATGAGTATTGCTCAAGAAGATTTCTGTTCTGCTTGTCCAGGATTTTCAGCATAAAATAGTTCTAATCCTGAGGAAAGACCCCAGCACTACTGTTTATGTGCCAAATATTTACACAGTGGAAATTAAGTAACATAGGACCTTTCATCAGTATCTGCTCCTTTCTCTGGAATCAAGTCTGTTTATCTGAAATGTTTTTATATAAACTATCTATTCTTATATGCTTAAAAAGCTGAATTGCACAGCTATAAAATACTTTGCATCCGCAACTGTTGACCATAATAAAAGGAAAGGTATTTTCTTTCCTTTGAAGCTTGAAGTCATTTTACCATGTAATGGAGACAGTGTGCACTTTCCCATGTGAAGGCACTGCACAAAAAGAGTGCAGTCACATCTCAGCAAATGTGATGTCGGAACATCTGGGGCAGTGACCTCTGGACATAAAAGGACAGAGATGAAGGCAGGGACAGAAGCATATGGAGTAGTGCAGAAAGGGCAGTACATGGTAACCAAACCAGTACCTGTCAGTGTGAAGTTGATTGGTCATTAATTTTTAACATGGTTCATCTGGCACCATGAATTGATAACAGATCAGTGTTTTGGACCATATGGCAAGTATCAGGAACCTTAAAACTGGATCTGCAATTTCATGAGACATGGCCTAGAGTTTTACCCGATAATGATATTACCACACATCAACAAACATGTATCACTGATTTAAATCTTAATAGTAACTAGCTTACCTACTAATGGTGCAGGTGTCTAGCAAGCTACTGACCCTACAGCCACATCTTAGCAGCTATGTTATAATCCCCTCAGAAGGAGCCATATCTCAAACTATTTTCCAGTTCTTCATTATCTAAGGGGAAAAGAAAAAAAAAAAAAAAAGCTTTAAAAATCTCACTTTAAAGACTCAGAGCATGTTATAGATATCATTATGTTCAGACTGTTTCACACATGTTTTGCAAATTCCGGAACCTGAACTGAACTTGGCCTGTTAGTTGCTTCTCTCTAGGAGAAAAGTGGAGTATTGCTATGGCCTGTGGATATGATGTGAGATGAAAGATATTCCTTCAGCTAGCCTGTGTCAGTCCATGTAAGGTTTTTTTAACAAATTACCAGTGCTTTACATTCTGCTTGAGGGCAAAGAGTTGCGGATCTCAAGTTCAGGCACAGATGCTCCCAACTGGATCTAGTCTCAGTTCAAAACCAGATGCGTTTTCATAGAACCACCAAATGGTAAGAAGATCTCTGGTAGGCATCTGACCCAACCCCTCTGTTTAAGTAAGGTCTCCTGGAACCATTGTCCCACGATCATGTCCAGATGGCTTTTGAATATCTCCAAGAATGGAGACTCCACAACCTCTCTGGGCAACCGCTGCCAGTGCTTGGTCACTCTCACAGTGACAAATTATTTCCTTATGTTCAGAAGGAAGCTCCTGTGTTTCAGTGTGTGCCCACTGTCTCTAGTCCTGCCACTGGGCACCACTGATAAAATAGTCTGGCTCCATCCTCTTTGCACCCTCCCTTCAGCTATTTCTATATATTGATAAGATTTCCTTGAGCTTTCTCTTATGCGGGCTGACGAGTCCCAACTCTCAGCCTTTTCTCATAGGAGAGATGCTCCAGACCCTTAACGGTATTAGTGACCCTTTGCTGGACTACTCCAGTATGTCTGTATCTCTCTTGTACTGGGAGGCCCAGGACTAGACCTGGTACTCCAAGTGTGGCCTCATCGGTGCTGAGCAGAGGGGAAAGATCACCTCCCTCAATTTACTCAAAGTACTCCTCCTAATATGGCCCAGGATACTGTTACTCTTCTTGGCAGCAAGGGCTCATTCCTGGCTTACGTTCAACCTGGTGTCCAACAGGACCCTCTGGTTCTTTTCTGCAAAAGATACTTTCTAGCCAGCCAGCCAGCCCCAAGTGTGTACTGGCACATGGGGCTGTTCCTCCTCAGGTGCACGGCTTTTCTCTTCTTGTTGAATTTCATGGGGTTTCTGACAGCCCATTTCTCCAGCCTATTGAGGTCCTTCTGGATGTCAGCACAACCCTCTGGTGTACCAGCCATTCCTCTTGACACCTCTTTGTGTCATCTGCAAACTTGCTGGGGTTACACTCTGCTGTGTAATTCTGGTTGTTAATGAAGATGTTCAATAGGATCAGACACAATGTTGATCCCTGAGTTATCCCATTAGTTAATGGCCTCTGACTAGACTTTCTGCCACTGATCACCACTCTCTGGAACTGGCAGTTCAGCCAGTTTTCAATCCACCTGCCTGTCTGCTCATCTAACCCATACTTCATCAGCTTATAAACATTTTATGGGAGACAGTGCCAAAAGCCTTACAGATGTCAAGATAGTATCCACTGCCCTCCCCTTGCAAAGCCTGTCATTTAATCATAGAAAGTTATCAGGTTGGTCAAGTATGGCCTTTTCTCTGTGAATCCATGCATCAATTTCTTGTCCTTCATGTCCCTGGCTATGGTTTCCAGGACTAGATGTTCCATCACCTTCCCAGGGATCAAGGCCTGTAATTCCCTGGGGTGTCCTTGAACAAAGGAGCAACATATCCTTTCCTCTGGTTTTCTGACGTTTCTCCCAATCACCATAATCGATCAAAGATCATGGATCAAAGAGATCAAAGAGAGTGGATCAAAGATTACTGAAAGATTTCAACAGACTTTAGCAGACTGTAGCCCTGAGATGAGTACAACTTGTCCCTTTTAATTTCAGTAGTCCTTTATCCCATTGAAGACAAAGCTGAGGATTTATACTGAAATAATACTACAGTTCAAAAAACAAAGCAGATGAAAACGTATTTTCTTAAAAAAGCAAGAATCTTAACATAATTGCAGAACTGATGTGACATTATATTTTGAATTCCATTGATTCTGATGTATCTGACATGCTGTCTTATGCAATTCTTGTGACTACAGTACTAACAGTAAGAATAAAACCTGGCATTTGTTGTTTCAGCTTGAACAATTTTTGTATTCGCTTTCAACTTTGAACAAATCTCGGTGTTTTTATTAAAATAAATTGATTGTGAAAGGAGTGTTGGAGCAAAATGTTTTCCAGGCCCTTCTGCTGCTGTATTTATTATCAATATTTGCTGAAACTAAAATAATTCCTGCTAAACTGTAGCCAGTAGTCTCTTCGGTTCACCATTCTATTATAAACTACATTTGTAATGATAAGATTATTGATCATCTTTTGTTAACATGAAAGATAGATTATATTTGAACATTTGAGTTTGGTTATCTGAGTCTTTTGTTTTTTAATTGTAGATGTGAGCTACCTCATGACATTTCTATCCTTTCTGTTGTTTATTATGACAATTTAAAAAAGACTTTGTCTCCATTTTCTCAGTGTTCTGATTTCATACTGAAAAAAAAAAAAATATATATAAAAGATTCTTAGCTATTTTATTAAAAATTTACTTAAAGATCCAATTTAAGTATGTATGACTATACAAAGAAGCTGTGGCAGTGAATATGCACCCTCTGCCAGCATCACACATGCTGAATGATTGCATCCAGTCTTAATCCCTCCCTCCATGGCTAACAGTTACGTCATCCTAATAAAGGATTTCTGAATTTTCTAGAAACTTTGCTTTAGCCACTGCTCCCTAATCTCTTTGGTAGGCAAGTAGTGCCAGAAAGGGATGTGTCCTTTATGGACAAAAGAACAGAGGTCAAAACGTAGTTTAGAGATGGGAGAGCATTATCTTACATGTTTTACAAACTATCCCAGCCTTGAAATATTATTTAATGTTCTGTACAACATGTACAATGTAAGTAAATACAGAAATTAGTTTATGAAGAGGTTTCTAAAAGACAAGTATGTTTTGTCTTCAATTCTTTGTGATCTTCACTGATAGTCAAGGTCAAGTGTGAACTTGCCCTTTGGCTTTCAAAATACTCTCCTCTACATCACCTAAGAAAATAAATGCATACAGTTATTTTTGTGGGGAAAAAACCTAAAACCCCAACAATAACAACAACAAAACCAAACATTGAATTCTTTTTACAGGTTCTGATTTGGCTTATTAATAGTATTTGGACCATTTTCAGTTATTCAGGAAAGTAGTTACACAAATTTTAGCAACTGTTATGAATAATCATACCAGAAAATTGTTCTTTGCGGTTACTTGGGAGCTATGTTTAAAATGTCAGCATCCAGTCAGCTACAAGATCAACTATGCATGTGATTTAGTTGGCTAATCTCACAAAAGAAATAGTGAAGAGTCATAGAAAGGTCATAAAACCATCAGGTCATATAAGCATCAAAATTACAAATATATTATCCTAAATGTTAAATAACTACCTAAAGACGAGATAGATGGTATGCACTATTAATACATTTTCTTTGCTATGAATATATCCTTCAATTTTGATGATGAACCTCAAAGGAGTGTCATGAGATTCATGACAGACTCTGAGCCTGAGTAGTATCTTACTTCAAAAATAAGTGGGATTGCACAGATTGAACTGTTTATTCAGTGGGAGTCAAAGTATGAAAATCTGGCCACTCATGAATTAGGGTCAGATCAAGCCTCCCATTGCCTTCAGTGGGAATTTTGCCATTTGCTTCAATGGAAGTAAAATCAGGCGATCAATGCTTTAAAGTGGTTCAATAGAAAGTGCTATTGAAATGCAAATGTACCTGTTCTCTTAATCTGATCTTCCCATCTCCCTATTCAGTGCTGTTTGTAAAGAGTGTTACTATAGGCTGTGTTAAACAGATTTTTGTGTGCTCGTCAGAGAAATGTCCTGTAGTATAGGGGAATACAACTACAAATTTTGTAATAATTCTAAGTAGTTCTAGTGAATCCAGTTTGAAGAGCAACCAAGCCTTGCTGTGCCACTAAGCCTGAACAAAGATGAAGTTGTCTATGCTGTTGAGTACAGCACATTCACTTAATGCTTGGTGTGGGCTGACCAGGCGTCTTTCAGGTATTCGACTGCCTGGAGATGCTACCTGCAATGGTTTCAAGTAGCGCTTAAAATTACTACAACTGAAAAAGACTTTTCCAGTTGAGTTCATGTATCGAAGTAACTTACTGCTAGCTCAGTTTCATTCTTCATGGATTAAATATCATCGATATAAATGAGTGGGTAAACCAGTAAAGATTCCATTTTATTAGATTAAACCATGCATCTCTCTTCCTCCTGGTTAACACAAGTCCTCTTCCTGTTGCAAATGTCTGGTTTTGTCTGCCTCCTCCCCAGCAATAGTAATTGCTAGTACCAAACCAGTTGCACTGGGGAGCAGACACATCCGGTTAGGCTTGCTTGAGATCTTGAAAAGCAGTCTAGAGCTCTTAGCTGCAGCCAGCAGGCCAGTATGCATATTTTTTCTAGGCTCAGTCAGAAGCGTGCACACATACACACAGTTGGTTGCTTGCCCAGACAGGAAATACACACTTTCTGACTGGTGGCTCCAAGGCAATCTAATGCCACTCAACCTCCAAGGGGGAAAGGTGGCAGCATCAATCTCATTGGGAAAAGATCAAAGGTACGATTTTGTGAGGTATTTGTTATACAGGCCCCAGTGAGGTATTTCCCAGTGCTCTTTGAATACAGCAGCCAAGTCAAGGGAAGCATTAAAAAAAATAATCCAAAAACAAAACCAAAACTTTCAACTGTATTTGCAACCACTTGAAACTGTAGTGATGGGAGACAAGAGCTAAATATATTAGCTTAAACTCTATTTTTTCCACTTAGGTATCAAGTCAATTGCATCATTTGGACATAAGAGTAAGGAACACTGACAATGAAGCTAGAGTCTGTTACAATTGCATATGACAATCGTTACAAATTTAGCCTGAATTGCTGCTATGTACTAAACTAATTAAAAAGACAATTGGCTTGTTCATTGTGATTAAAGCACTAATAATAAGATCTCTTATTTCCCTATCAGTAATATTCTAATTGTCAGGCACATGCTCATTTTAACCTTAGGTTGCATCCTTACTGTAATACAAAAGACACAGGCTTGATTACTCTCCCATAACTATCCACATTGTTTAGTTTTTAACCTACTTGCTGGCATGGTTTTGGCCCTGGCCCCTCAGGTGTGTCCTAGACACAGTTTGAGAAGAAGCATGGCCAGTCACCTGCTATTGACTGCTGTCAGTAAGCTGTGTGGCTGAGAAAACCATGTCCTACTGTGACAGGGAGGTAGAGGAAGCCAAACAGAAAGCATGCAAATCATAACCTCACATTTGCTCTTGAGGACACAGAATGATCCCTAGTTTCATTTAGTAGACTAGATTTAGAGTATGAATTCCCACTATCATTAGACCTGTAATTCCCAATTCTTGGTCTTGCAATATCTCTCAAGTTCTTACTTTTTCAGGTGATCCATATATACATGTGTGCTTGTATCTATGAGTTACAGAGTAATGTCTTTCACCACCACTTAATTTAGGCACTACGTGCAGTAATTTTCCTCATAGCACAAGCCT
>VZTM01031337.1:0-16602 GCA_013400555.1 Jacana jacana
CACCACCGCCGTGCTCCGACCTGCCTTCCCCGGCTCCCAGCGCGGCGCTGAGCGGAGCGGAGCTGAGCGGAGTGGAGGAAGGGCCGCCGGGCTCCGCCGCCGCCTCACGGCTCCTCCCCGCGCGGGGCGGGGGAACCCGCCCGCCTCTAACGGCACGTCATTCAAACGCCAACGGCAGCAGCGCGCGGGCTATGGCGGTGAGTCGGTGTCCGCTGCCGTCCCCATAGCGCCCTGGGGATGTCCCCCGCCCTGCCAGGCGGCTCCCGGGCGTGAGTGGGGAGGTGGTGTGAAGCTGGGCCCAACGGCATGGTTGAGGGGGGCCAGGGTGACATAACAGGCAGGGATTGGGGTGCCATGGGGCCCAGCGGCATGGCTGAGGGGACTAGGGTGCCAAGGCCAAGGGGCCCAGTACCATGGCCGAGGGGGGCCTGAGCACTACAGCTGAGGGGCCCAGCACCATGGCTGAGGGGACTAGGGTGTCATGGCCAAGGGGCCCAGTACCATGGCCGAGGGGGGCCTGAGCACTACAGCTGAGGGGCCCAGCACCATGGCTGAGGGGGCTGGGGTGTCATGGCTTCACCATTGACTTTCAGGTCAGTTTCATATCTGTACATTGACCTTTGGTAGCAGGAGTCAGAATAAGTTTAACATCAGAAACTAAGTTTTCCAGCTTCTCACAACAGGCACTAGCCTGCTTTTTGAGGTCTTATCATGAGGTCTAATATCCTGCATTTTGCATAAAAATCCTCAAAGCTTAATTGTAGAAGCTACTTCTAAGTAGGAGTGCAAGATAGACTGTTTAGTTTGAGGAAGAGGAGGATGAGGGGAGACCTCATCACTTTCTACAACTACTTGAAAGGACATTGTAGAAAGTTTGGTGCTGGTCTCTTCTCACGGGCAATTATTGATAGAACAAGAGGGAATGGCTGCAAGCTGCAGCAGGGTAGGGTTAGGCTGGACATTAGGAAAGAATTCTTCCCAGAAAGAGCTGTCAGACACTGGAATGGGCTGCCCAGGGAGGGGGTGGAGTCACCACCCCAGGATGTGTTTCAGAGTGGATGAGATGTGGTGTTGAGGGATCTGGTGTAGGGGAGACCTTTGTAGAGTGGGGCTGATGGTTGGACTTGATGATCCCAAGGGTCTCTTCCAACCTGAATGATTCCATGATTCTATAAAGTTTGATACTCCTTGTATTTGTTGAGGGAAGATGAGTGGTGGTGTCAATATGCCACAGTCAGCTCAGCATGAAGATAACTCTGCTAATTCTCACTAATGTTAAGAAACTTAGTGCTAGGGAGGAGGTTATTTAATAGAATCACAGAATGGTTAGAGTTGGAAGAGACCTTAAAGATCATCTTGTTCCAACATCTCCCACTTGACCAGGTTGCTCAAAGCCTCATCCAGCCTGGCCTTGAACACTTACAGGGACAGAAAAAGTTCTTGTAAGGCTGAATGAGTAGCTGGAAGAAAATCTCATGGGTTTATTGGTGTTGAGCAGCATGAATTCTGCCAAAGAGCTGTGTTGCATGGTACACACAGGCCAGGAAACCAGCGTCATCACGTTATTTTGAGCAGGGGTTGATTTGCATTGTCTAAGCTTCATTTCTCAGCAGGTGTGGGGAGTGTGTTTTGGCTGTAGGTGTCACAGATTTTTGAGTACACTGCTTTTCTTTTTTTTTAACAAAAATGTAGGGACACATGTGATGAGATGGCGTGTTTGTGTTTGTCTTTCCCCAGTAGCACAAGGGAGAAAATTGCCCTTCCTGAAATGGTGAGTCCATTTGTTTAAAAAAAACCCAACCACCATCTAAGGTACAACAGTACAAATTGCCCACTACCCTCATCACTAAAAAGGAAATACCTTTCCACCAGAGCAGGGGAAACAAAATAGGATGCTTTTCTTCCCCAAAGTGCAGTCATCCTGCTGAGTCAAAACCACTGATGTCCAAACATGGTCATGACAGGATTTCCTCCTGGCAAGTAAAATTGTCCTCTTGTTTCTGGTGGGACAAAAGAGAGGGCAATGAAGTGGGAATTTCCTGGTAAATTTAGAAGGCTGGTCTGTAGTTACACCCTGTCTGCAGGTGTACGTTGTACACGCTGTGAATAGATGAGTTGTGTTAGGTGTAGTTAGAATCATAGAATCATTTAGGTTGGAAGAGACCCCTGGGATCATCAAGTCCAACCATCAGCCCTACTCTACAAGTTCTCCCCTACACTAGATCCCTCAGGAGCTGAAGTCGCCTTGAGAAGACCCAACACTTTGTGCTGCAGAGAACCCAAGAGTGTTTGGACTGCAAGAACAGTGCCAGAGCTCAGTTTAAAGTAAGGGTGACCTTCTGCCAGGTTCAGATACCCTCCCAGCCTTGATTCTGCAAAAGTACATCTTGATTTAACTTGGAAGTAACGTAGAGACCTTTGCTTCCCTTCTTTTTAACAGTCACCCTGTGGGAAAGTGCTGATGGTAGGGAATGTCTTTTGCACCCAGTTAATTTACAACAGAGTCAACAGCCTCAAAATGAAACTGAGAGTTGTGCCAGCACTTCTGAGAAATACTGATTGCTGCCTATAATTTCATGTTTCATTCCCAAGGAAGAAGCTAATTGCAATAAAAGGGAAGGGAGAGAAGGAAATTCACAGCTCAGGAGACTGATAAGATCAGAGGGGTAATGTCTGCCCTCTGTTAAGAGGGGAAAAAGCATTGCATTATTATTTATTTAGGTACTAAACTATCAAAACACAGGCAGGCTCAGACGTACCGTGGGCAGGAATGTAGGTGTTCAGAGACCTTCACTGTGGAAAACTCGGAGGGGGATTCTGAGGGTTTAAAATCTGGACTTTGGGACCCACAGGGATATTTAAATGCTTGAACTCACTGTCTGGATCCAGCCCGTCGGCGGTTTGAATACTCTGGAGCGTAGTCAGGTTGCACCTGGGAGGCTGTTTTGGGAAGGAAGGGTTGGTAAGTGGTTACGCTGGAGAGAACAAGAAGATGCACCTTCACCTTTTTCTGCTCCTTGCCCGTCTTCCCCCGTTGCACAGTTTCTTGCAGGTGATCAGAGGGGCAACGGATTTTCCCAGAAAAGCAGCTAATTAAGCTTAGAAATAATCGTGCCTACGTTAACGCGTGTTTATGCTTTGCTACGTTCCTTCCTGTCGCTTGGATTGCTTTATGTGAAGCTTAAAGGTTGCAAGATAGCAGGCATTACTGCAGCGTGTGCTGTTTCCCCCAAGAGAGAGAAGATTGCTACCTGGAGTTTGCAGGAAGTGCATGAGATTTTCAAGCAGGTGAAAGTATTACTGATGAGCAGCAGAGGCTGGAGATGGAGAATGGAGCCCTCGTTTTGCATTTCAGTTCTTTTACTCTGAGATACAAAGCTCAGAGGGAGAGTCAGCGAACTGTGAACTTATCTCAGGGACTCAGTTGCTGTCCTGCCCACACAAATTCATTCTCATTTGCCTCTCCAAGCGTAAAGCAGAAATAATAGTATTCTTTCATTCCTTACTAATGTTGCGTGGCTAATTAACACAGTTTGCATAATAGTTTTTGAGGAGGTTCTGTTCTGTTGGGTTTGCTTTGGACAGTATTAATATGAAAGTCTCACTTCCAAAACCGTGCAGAACCAACTCATGTTAAAACGAGCATCGTAGCGAGGTCGGGTGTTGATTTGGAATATCGGCTACTTTCAGTTAATGCATAAAATATGCTCAACAAAACCAGAATCAAAAGTGGTGATAGTTACGGGGTATTTTAAAAGGGAGTGACAACCAGGAACTGATACTGATTTGACAATTTGTAATTGCTTTAGGACAAATGAAGAGAAAATGGGAAGAGAGAGTGAAGAAAGTGGAAGAACTAGCAGCTCACTATGAAAGAAACCCTCTTCCTCCAGTTTATAGACCAAAACTGTCCAAACCCTTCCTGCCATCCTCTGTTTGGAAAATATTCTGTCGGCAGGCTGAAGCTTTCAATTATATAAAAACCTGCAAAGAGGTAAATTATTTGTTAGCTGAATGTCATAGAATCATAGAATGGTTGGAGTTGGAAGGGACCTTAAAGATCATCTGGTTCCAACCCCCCTGTCCTGGGCAGGGACACCTCCCACCAGAGCAGGTTGCTCCAAGCCCCATCCAGCCTGGCCTTGAACCCATCCAGGGATGGGGCAGCCACTTATCTCTACTCTTGAGGGACTTTCAAGGTTGAACTTAACTTAACAACTTAGTTGACAATAAAGTCTTTATCAAATTGCAAGTTGGGGGTGGGAGGTATGGGGGTATTTCTTATTTTTATTTTTTTTTTCTTCTCAATCCTGAAACATCAAAGGGGTTTTTTTGTCTTTGTGGGAGATTATGCTGCATTGGAGGTAGCTCCAAGAACTGTTAGTTCTAAGGTATGATTTGATACGTAGTGTTAACCTCTAAAAGTGCTTTTTTAGTAACACTGTAGGGACAGGTTTGTTCCTTCTGAAGATGAGGGAGCTGTCAGGGAGGGCAGGAGAATGGGAAGGGAGGGAGAGTTGAGTGGGAAGAAAGGGGTGGAAAACACCGAGGAAGAAAAAGAGATAAACAGGAGGCAGAGACAAAATAGCAACAATACAACTCTCCAATGGCATCAGAGTACCAAGTTCAGGTGATAAGAAGTTCTGAGCCAAAGATTATGCAAAATGTTTTCAGCTTAATACTTTTCAAATTGATTGCTGCCTTTAAAGCAAGCTCTGGCTTTTTTTTCCCTGCTCTTTTGGGTGTGTAAGTAATCTTGACCCTCTCTTTTCCAAAAGGCACCCTCACTGGTTTGGCAGTAGTGGGTTGTTGGGGTTTTTTTGTTTTCGTTTTAGGTTTCCATTTTTTGATTTAAATAATAGAGAGTCTAAAGAATACTTGCTGTAATGCCATGTGCTGCCATCGTGTCCATGAGGCTGTTCCTTCCAGGACATTGTTCCGCTTCCCCTTAGATGCACTTGCCGCTGATCAGAAAGAAAAACAGAGTTTATATTAACACAGAGCAAAGAAAAGCTTCCAATTTTCACTCGTGTAACAGAAGTTAGAATGATGTTCTTAACGAAAACCAGATGTCACTTAGCATGAAAACCAGTAAGTTTTCTAGTATTTACTGACCTTTGACCAAAGCCCTGAATGTCAAATAGGAACAAAGAGCAATAGACTGGGGGTCTGAAGACTTTAACTGGTTCTTTGAATTAAAAATAAATAAAAATCACTGCTTTTCTTTCAAAAGGATGCTCATGTATTTGCCTTGGAGAAGAACACACGAAGTGGACAGAGGTTTTACCTTGTGACAACATACAAAGAGCTCTGGTTTTATTACACGTGAGTATTTGAGGAGGTCCCCTGCCCGTCACTCTAAGGCAGTGGGGTAGTGGATATACTATCAGCTAGTAATGGCTGTTACTGGAGAGCTACCCCCAGTAGCTGTCTGCTCCTCCGGTTAGCCAAGAGCTGTAATGGGTGGACAGAGGTTTGATCTTGGGAAAATCTTAGAAAGGACAAACCAATCTATTCTATACTGGGTTTCAGCTTTCTTCTGAGTGGCAGACTGGGATTTCCTGGGAATTAAAGACCTCATCTCCTGCACTTAAGTCTAATAGTGGTAGATTTGCTTCTGCTGTCAGCTGGGGGGGACCATACCAACGCATGACACAAACATATTCCCATGGTTAGTCATCTATCCATTTACACAGGCATTAATATGAATGTCCAGTTTTTGAGTTTTGCCTTTTTTTTCCTGATGCAGTTTCAAATATTGGCAATTTGACTGTGTGCTGCGTTTGCCTAGTTTCTCATTTGACAGTAAAATGCTTGGTTATGAAGTAAAAGAAATCTAAGAGTCAATTTTTATATGAAAACTAAGCTTGACTTTTTTTTTCCCCCTCAATTTGAAAATTAGATTCCTTTTTAATACAGTTGGAAAAAAAATCTGTGTAATCTCATTTTTAGTGCTGAAGACAGAGGAGTGACAACTTCCTAGGTTTTTTACTGTAGCTTCCATTACTCCTTAAATTCTTATCAGCTTTTCTGCTGGCAGTATGTGTCATAAGACTTAAAGGGGATGGGGAGGAGAATAGCTATCAAACATTCTAGGCCAGGCAGGCATCTTTGTTGATATGTGTGGATGAGGTTAGTTACAGAATCATTTTTAAAGCACATTTTTTTAAATACATGTGGTTGATTTTAAAAATAAAAGGCTGTTTGGGACTTGTGAGATCCACCTTTGCAGCTGCTGGGGTTTCTATAATGCTTATTAAGAGGGGTGGTGACATGGTTTTGTTTTTCCTTAGCAAAGGTTATAAAACGAGTCTTATGCATTGCTATGAAGTCATTCCCGAAAAAGCCGCTTGCAAGCTTTATTTTGACTTGGAGTTCTACAAACCAGCAAATCCTGGTGCAGATGGCGAGAGTATGGTGGCAGAGTTAATTGAGGTAAAACCAGAGCAATGTTCTGTCGTAGATTAATATGTTAATTAATATGAATTTGTTGTTGATTTAATAGGAAACCAAAGTGTTTACCACTTTATCTTGATTACTCCGTAGCACGGTCAAAAAGAATTGTAGACCTAGTGGTTATTTTTAATGAAGTAAAAAGCACTGTATTAATTAAAGCAAAGTGAAAGGAAAGCAGTGTGCCCAGGTGGCCAAGAAGGCCAAGGGCATCCTGGCTTGCATAAAGAATAGTGTGACCAGCAGAAGTAGGGAGGTGATTGTCCCCCTGTGCTCAGCACTGGTGAGGCCACACCATGAGTCTGGTGTCCAGTTCTGGGAACCTCAGCACAAGAGAGATATCGAGGTGCTGGAGCGAGTGCAGAGGAGGGCAATGAAGCTGGTGAGAGGCCTGGAGAATAAGGCTTATGAGGATTGATTGAGGGAGCTGGGAGTGTTTAGTTTGAGGAAGAGGAGGCTGAGGGGAGACCTCATCCCTCTCTACAACTGCTTGAAAGGGCATTGTAGAGAGGTTGGTGCTGGTCTCTTCTCACGGGCAATGAGCGACAGGACAAGAGGGAATGGCTGCAAGCTGCAGCAGGGTAGGGTTAGGCTGGACATGAGGAAAAAGTTTTTCCCAGAGAGAGTGGTCAGTCAGTGGAATGGGCTGCCCAGGGAGGTGGTGGAGTCCCCATCCCTGACTGTGTTTCAGAGTAGATTGGATGTGGTGTTGAGGGATCTGGTGTAGGGGAGAACTTGTAGAGTAGGGCTGATGGTTGGACTTGATGATCCCAAGGGTCTCTTCCAGCCTGAATGATTCTATGACAAAACAGAGAATGCAAAAGTGAAAGTTAAAAATGGAGAAGGCTGGCTGCTGGAGCCCTTGTGTTCACTCCAGGTTTACCAACAGGATAAGTTTGCTTTTGCAGGTTGTTTTATGTGTTCTGCTGCTTGGAAGCTGTAAAGCTGAAGGAGTGTTGAGGTTTTCTTCAGAGCAGCATCAGTAAGAGCTGCATTGGGATATTCCTCTGCCCATTGCCTTTGCCAGCCGGTGCAGTCGTGTATCAAGGCTCAGATAAAGCCCTCCTGATTTGAGGTGTCTTCAGGTGGCAGTTCATTGCAGTTCAGTTTGATGGTGATGTAGAAAACATGACGGGACCACACTCAGCAATTTTTTACCTAAAGTTAAATATCTTTGCTAATTATCAATTTTCTTAAATAGTGCAAATTTTCATTTTATTGCAAAATGAGCTCTACTGCAAATGCAGTGTGTCAGAGCTGGAAAATAAAGGTTTCTAGAAGACTATTTTTTGTTCCAATAAAATCTCTTTGTGAGCTGCTATGTAGTTGTGAGACTCCTAACTAGACCTAACTAGACCTCCTGACTTCATGTCTCCAGCTAGAAAGGAACAAAAGACAAACAGGATTGAGGTCATTCCTTTGGATACAGAACCTGGAGGGGTTTACTCCATCATGGATCAATTCTGAGGGATTCCTTGGGTTAAGAAGAGAACTTTGGATGTGCTGGGTGGGGGATCCAGGATGCTTAAATCCAAAGCTTCCAGAGCCTTTCCTAACCCACTCCTAACCAGGAGTCATCACAAGATTAACTTATAGGTTTTCAGAGCTGTTCAGAGCCAGACCCCTAATGTGTTCCGCTTATTAGTGGTCATACCAATGGATTGCCTAAATCAAACAGTGAGTACCAACCCTGCAGATATATAGATATATGTATCTCCTCTGTCTTTGACCCAAGGTGAGCCTGCAATACACACATTGTCACTCTGGGTGTGCACTGCTTTGTGGTGGAAAAAACCACCACCACAAAGTTTAAGCCACTGAATTGGACTTTGACCTGAAGAACTGAAAATGTGCTCAGCTTATCGCTGTTAGTGTGTGCAGTGACTTGCCTAGTTTGGGAAATACAGTTTAGGTCAATTTGGGTAAAGTTTGCTGTGTTATGTGTTTGAATTACCATTCATTTTATGCTCAAAATGAGAGAAAAAAAAACAATTTGAAAAAAAACACATAGCATCTGCATTGGTGTTAGGTTTTATAGCTAATGCTATTGAAAATGCTAGAGAAAATAGCCTAATTAAATCTTTATCATTTCAGCTTGTCAGCCAAAAATTAAAAGAACTTTATGATGTAAATTGTTTGGCCAAGGATGTCTTGAATTTAGATTCCAGCACTGATGAAAAATTTAGTCGACACTTAATATTCCTACCCCAAAAGACCGTATTTAAGGATAATATTCACGTTGGTAAGTCTGTTCTTTTCTCTTACACTGCTTGGCCACAATCTCTCAGCCTGCCTTCAAGCCCAGTCTTCCTGCTCTTTTCTGCCCCTTACTTCTTCTTCTAGCTCTGCCCCTTCTCTCATTCCAGCCTTGAGTAAATGCTCATGCTATATTTCTGCTTCTTTGACATCTCCTGTGGGGTTTTTTTTAAGCAGTTTGTTACTGTGCAGCGTGTGTGTCCCAGCAGGGGATTGCAGAGAGCAGAGGGGCTCTTTGCTACCTAAGGACAGCAGGGTGTTGCTGTCACTGATGACTGACACAGCACTGAGCTTCTTTCTAGCCCAGGACAGCGTTACCAAAAACCTTATTTTCCTTTTGAGCTGTCCCATAGGAGGAAAGGCTGAGGGAGCTGGGTCTCTTGAGCTTGGAGAAGAAGAGACTGAGGGGGGACCTTATTAATGTTTATAAATCTGTAAAGGGTGAGTGTCAGGAGGATGGAGCCAGGCTCTTCTCAGTGACATCCAATGACAGGACAAGGGGCAATGGGTGCAAGCTGGAACAGAGGAGATTCCAGTTAACTATGAGGAAAAACTTCTTCACAGTGAGGGTGAGGGAACACTGGCAGGGGCTGCCCAGGGAGGGTGTGGAGTCTCCTTCTCTGGAGACATTCAAAACTCGCCTGGAGGCGTTCCTGTGTGACCTGTTCTGGGTGTTCCTGCTCCAGCAGGGGATTGGACTGGATGAGCTTTCAAGGTCCCTTCCAATCCCTGAGATTCTGTGTCTCGTTATTTCACAGGGAGCTCCCGTGCTGTGCTGGGTCAGAGCTGTGTAGGGTTGACACGTGGTTTGTGTTGCTCTGAGGAATCCTCTGTGAAAGGTCTTGTCAGCAGGAAGAGCTGGAGCAGAGCAAGCTGGATCTTGTATGCCACTGTGCATACAAGCTAGTTGTTTCCCCAAATGGTTTTTGATAAAGGCACGTGGTCCGTGGCCTAAGTATCACTTCAAGCCAAAATTCAGATCCTTCCTCCAACACAAAGAGGCCATAGGATTCCTTGGAACTCTTTTTTTTTTAATCAGCTTTTTTAACATTAAACCCCCCCTATTTCTCATTCTCAGGAGCGATGGAATCCGTGTCCCAAAACCTTTTGAGGAGTAGCCGACTCGGCAAGCCAAGCAGATTGTCAAAGTTATAAGCAAATGCTTATAGTATTGGCTGCCAGCCCCCAGCGTGAGACAGGGCAGTCACTTCTCATGTGACAGCACGGTGACAGCCCCAAACCTTAATAACTGGAATGGGATTACTGCATTTTTTTAGTTCAAAAGTATGGTCTTAAACTCCTCTGCCACTATAAATCTCTTCAGTAACACGGGGACGATCGATAATTTGGTGTGACAACGATTTTAGCCTGTGGCCTTGATAACAAGATTAAATGAGTCAGTTCTTTCAGTAGAAGCTTGAACTGTTCATTCTGGTCCATCAGTCAAGTCTTCCGTCCCCACCGCAGTGTGAGTTGGGCATGTTTACTCTCAGACCGAAAATATATTTAGAGACCTTGTATTCATCTTCTGCCTTTGCTTTTCCACATGTCAGTGTTGAATTCCTGTCTGTTACCAATAGCAGACTCTTCCTTAGTGCGTTTTAGTGACCTGCTTGACAAACTTGCTCTGTGCTGCAGGAGGTGACGGAGAATGCAGGTACCTCCATAAAGTAACTGCACAGAATCCATGCCAGAATTCTTTGAGGTGATGGGCTTTGTCTGGTAGTAAATTTAAGTAAACTTTGTCTAATAGTAACTTAAACTTTAAACTTCAAAGGGTTAATATATTTTTCAGACACATTCATCGCTGCTGTTCTGTCTAATAACACTAAAGGTGAGTCAGTGGTATTTTTGTGGGATGAACTAGAATATAAACTATCACATCTTGGATGATGTTTTTTCCTAAGTACTTTATGCCAGGGGTCATGCACAAAGTGCATGGGCTTAAAAGGAACCAGGATTAAAACCATTTAGTATATAATACTTGGAATTAGTAACTAGTTAGAATTCATACTGGGACTGAGTTTACAGCTCATGTAAGAAAGCGCAGGAGACCCTGTAGGTCCCCAGGACAGCTGTGGAGAGCAATGATTTTTACATAGAAGTGTTGATAGAGGGTTTTTTTATTTTATAGTTGTATACTTAGTATATTTTTTTTTAGAGTTTTTAGACAGTTGACAAATCCCCAAATATCAAAATACAGTCAAGGATGGAAAGGGTGAAGCGCAGGGTTCAGTTCCCACATCTGATCAGTCAGAAGAAACGGGAAGAGAGAAAACAAAGGGGTGTGTGAACGATCCAGGAACTAACACCCAAAAGATGGTTTGCTCACAGGGTGCTATTCTGACACCAGAGGAAACCAAGGAAGTGCTCAACCAGGACTCTTAAAGCTATTTTACCTTTTACGATTGAAAGGAACTGCAGCTCTGAAATAGGTACCTTCTCTCCCTGAAGAACTCCTGTTAGAAACCTAAGAAATTCTGTGTGAGTATTTGAACACTCAGAGTTAAGGCTGTTTCTGACAATGAATCATTTGTGTGCCTCAGTAGTCCTGTAATTAATTTTCAGGATGGTGATACTAATCCTTGCTACACCCAGCCCTTCTGCTGATACGCAGCGTAGGAGGAACCTACAGGTAATTTTCTTTTGGGTTCCCTTCAACCAACCAGTGCAGAACCCTCCTTGCCAGGGCTCCTTCCACTTCCTAAGTTTTGCTTCCACATCTGTACTCATTCTCTTCTTTCTCTTTGTTCTCGTTTGCCCATCTTTGGTTACCATCTGGCAGAGCCTGGGGCACAATGGGAGCTGGGAGTCTGAAAAGCCATTACAAACTTCTTTTGTAGCAGTAAGGTGTTGTTCCAGTCAGCCCTGGTCAAACTCCTACATCAGTTAATATACCGTTATGTGAGCTGCAGGGAAACCTTCTAAATTATTCTGAGAGTGAAATTAGGGAAAGCAGTAGTGAGAGGGACAATCACAACTGTTTCAGAATCCTAAATCTTAGTTTGTTAATGTCATCACACGCTGTCATTAACTACTGCCTACCTGGGGCGGGGCAGCCACAGCTTCTCTGGGCAACCTGGGCCAGGCTCTCACCACCCCCACAGCAAAGGATTTCTTTCTAGAATCTCATCTAAATATCCCCCCTCTTTCAATTTAAAACTGTTTCCCCTCGTCCTATGGCTACACCCCCTGACAAAGGGTCCTCCTCCAGCTCTCTTACAGGCTGCCTTCAGGCACAGGAAGGCCGCACTAAGGTCTCCCCAGGGCTTTCTCTTCTCCAGGCTGAACAACCCCAGCTCTCAGCCTGTCTTTATAGGAGAGGGGGTTTCTTAGTGAAGAACCAGAACCATTTTGTGCCCTGGACTCGGTCCAAGAGAGTTTTTTAAAAAACCTAGGATGGGAAAATCCCAGCCCCAAACTCCAACCACTTCCATCTTGGCTATTTTGAAACACGTTTGCACAGGAACTATCAAGTTCTTTCTTGACTCATAAATGACGTTATCTGCTTTTGGGGATTGTTTTGTGTGTGTTTGTTTTTAAGGTAACTTTGTGAGAACCATTTTGCAGCCTGCCACGAGGTTACTGAAGAGCAAAGCTGCGACTGTTACTCCAGAAGGAGGAGCAGGACGTGTTCCCCGGTGTTGTGGGGAGGCTGCTGGGTTAGCAAGGTTTCCCACCAACCTCTCAGCCAGCACCCATGCCTCTGAAGGCCAGGCAGCCGTCGCTCGTGAAACGAAGGACGTGGAGACATCACACCAGGGAGAAAGCTCCAAGTTTGCCTTTCTAATAGTAAACGGTAAAGATGGAGACAAGCAACTTTTTGTGGATCTAGGTAAGTATAAGAAGTGCTTTTAAACAGGGAGTCCCCATCCCTGACTGTGTTTAAGAGCAGATTAGATATGGTGTTGAGGGATCTGGTATAGGGGAGAACTTGTAGAGTGGGGCTGATGGTTGGACTTGATGATCCCAAGGGTCTCTTCCAGCCTAAATGATTCTATGATTCTAAACCTCTTTGGGGGTGAGGTGGTCCTGAATCCCTGAGTAATCCTCAAGCTTATTGTTGTCCCTCCGGTCAGGATTTAAAGCGAAGACAATACGTGCTGAGCCCCTGATCATAAATGCTGAACCTTAAAGGAGCTCTAGACTCTTGGTCTGTGCAACTTCTGTTATTACATTTAACCCAAAACTTAGGCCACACAAGACTAATCTTGTTCCTAAGGACTTAATGCTCTTGTTTGGATTCAAAGAGGAGAATGTATATGGCGCTTTTTTTGTCGTTTTGGTTCAATTAGAAGGTGCTTAATTAGGGAAGGAGCCTTACAGGTGTGGTGCTCTGCCTTGTTCTACAGGTGTGCAATGAGCCTTCAGCCCCTTTGGAATGCCAGTTTTAGGCTCTAACAACAGAATCACAGAAATGTTGGGTTGGGCTTTTAGCAATGGTAATGTCAGAACGATTACAATGCCTACCTAGAGGTGCCCAGTGCCTTAATAACATAAGCCTAAAACACAAGTATGCAATATTCAAATATAAATATTTACAGAGAGGTAAAAACCTACCTGTGCACTTTGTTGCTTTCCTTCTCCGGGGTGTGAGCCGAGGTCAACACGAGCTTTTGTCCGTCCCTCCAGCTGGGTCTAGGGAAAACTGTTCTCATTTACGAGCTCTAAGTATCCTACCTGCCAGCCAGCATTGTTATGGTAAGAAATGCTTGTTTGCCTGTAGGAGTTTATACAAAGAACAGGAATTTCCGGATGTATAAATCGTCAAAAGCAGGAAAAAACGTGATTCTGAAGATAGCAGAGGACAATCAGTTCCTCCCGAACTGTGAAGACGACGTTTCCTTGGAAGAAGCCTATTTTCTTTCCTCTTTGATCTGCAACATTAGGTGATCGTTTCACTCTGATGGATTTGAAAATATTTTAAATAGGGATTTTTAAGGATGTTAGTGATTTTTCTCCTGCAGCAGTTACAAATAGCTGTTACCAAAGGGCAGCTCTTTCACAAACACTGTTGCAGGGTAGTTTAGAAGTTTCCAGTTGAACTTCTTGGTTTTGAAAAACAAAATTTCTTGGGACTTTTGGGGTTTTTTTTTTTTTTCTTTTGTTTTTTTAACCTACCTCCAAACGGTTAAAGAACACAGAACACGTGGTGCAGCTTCTGAGCTGTGCCTCATTTCTCTATTCTGTATAGCTCTGAAGGGAAAAAAAATCACAGTTTTGCAGTCAATTAAATACACAGAGTCTAAATATTTCCTGAGGCGTGATTAAAAAAAATATTAGAAATTATTTTTGTGTTTACTTGCATTTCCCATTTGGTACCAATCCCTCTCTGTAGGTTGGATACTGGTACATACAATAATCAAGTTTTCTGTATCTACACCTCTGAGATACCTCACCCTGCGCTGACTGTATCTTAAGACCATCCCGATCCTTCCTGCAGCAGAGAGAAGGTTAAAGTGGTCCATCCCTCTGGAGGGATTTTTCCCAAGAGCCCCACCTTGGTGCTCTGGAGGAGGGATCCCTGCCCTCTGCTGGCGTAAATGGGAGGAAACCGGTAAAACCAGAGGAAACTGCTGCAGGGACAGTGGGAGGTGGCATCAAGATGGCAGGGTGAGGGTGGCCCAGGACTGTCCTCTGTCGGGCCACCCTGGGTTATGTCACAGGATGTTAGACCACACCACGTTACGCTGCAAGAATCAGACAGTTTCCTTTTGCTTCCTCTTTTCTTCAGAATGAGGGATGACACAAGAGTCCTGTCATCTGGCTGTCCCGAGGAGGAGAGAAGAACGTCAGCTATTTTAAACAGGGAGACTACCAGCAGCAGTAGAGGTACCTTCAGCCTTTTCCACTCTGTAGTAAAAGAAAAAGGAAAAAAAAACCCAACAAAGTGCTCTTAAATTCGAGGTGCCGTGACTGACACCCCCAATAACCTCTAAGAGAAGTGACCTGAATGTCACCTGCCTCCCCTCCCGCTCCCGTGGCTCTCCCATGAGGTTTACAGATGGATGGGGAAACTAACCCTGGGTTTCCCCCTGGTTTTATGGAAGGATTTGGTGCGATTCAGGCCTGTTTTGGGTCGGTGCTGTATGGAACAATGCCCGACCTGGTAACGGTGCTGAGCGGTGGCCTTTGTTTTAACAGGTCCCATGGAAGGTTATCAGGATTCACCATACCCAGAAATTGATGGTTTTGTTCGCTCCTTGGTTAATAAAGACGGGGTGCAAGGAGGTAAAGACCTCTTTACTACTAACAAATGAGTATTCCCAGCAGTGTTTTTAAAGGGTTAATTAATTCCTTTTTCCTATCCCCCTCCAGGGATACGGCGATGGAATTACTTCTCTCTGGAAGAAATACTTGTATATGACATTTCTGGGTACCGTTGGTGTGAAAATATCGGAAGAGCTCACAAAAGCAACAACATAATGTATGCCCTTGGATTATCCACTGAAAAACACTTATTTTCCTGTTCAGCTGTTGATCTTGTATGGATAGAATCGGCACCTATTTAAAACATGTCTGCTCTGTAGGGATACAACACCTTTCTTACAAAAACCCCCACCATTTTCAACCCCCAAAATATACTTTGTGATGACTGAACTTGTATTTTCTACTATTTCTATGAAATCATCTTCACAGCGTTTAAAAGCTGGCAAAGATGGACAGGTCAGAGCACGGCAACGCTGCCCGGTGGAGCTGTGCTTTGACACTCCTGCGCTGAACAGTCAGAGAGAGATGAAGAGAACAGACCAGTCTTGTATTAATTTGCAGCACTTCTTCAATGGCATTTTTAAGCTACTCAAAAGACAGAGGTAGCTCCTTGCCACCGCTTCGGTTGCGATGGTTTTGCCAGTGACTCTGCAAGGATTCAGCGCTCGGATGGTTTTAGCAACACCAGTGGTGATGAGCCAGGGCATTGGAATTGCAGTATGCCCCTAGGAGAGATGTTTGAACCTAAAAATAACTCTATGTAACATTTAAAATAACTGAAAGATAAGGAATTTGATTTGGTTTTTAAATAATAAATTAAATATATATATATATATATATAAATGCCACAGCCACTAGGCTCAATAAATTGTTTCCCAAGCACAGCTGGAAAAGCTGGCTTGTCTGATCAGCTGACAGGAAACAGTGATTTTTATCTGGTTTGGTTTTATAATAGCATAATCTGTAACAGCAGCAGCAACAAAGCCTTATCTCCCAGCGTAGGCCCCATGTACTAACCTGATAAAAAAAGTCATTAATGTCATGAAGTTAAACTAAATTTAATTTTTCAAAAGTCAGTCTTCAGTCTTAAAAGAAAGGTATTTTTTTTTAAACTGAAGAAACCTGAATGTGGCTGGAAGCGTGCAAGGAGCACGTGGGGGCGTTAAAGCCCTCTCCAGTGCCAGTGTCACACTGTACCCCGTTCTGCTGTTATTAAAACCTACGTTATTTGGTTCTCAGGATCCTGGTAGACCTAAAGAAGGAAGTCTGGTATCAAAAGTGTCACGACCCCGTCTGCAGAGAAGAAAACTTCAAGTCACAAAGTATGTATTCTGCCATTCCCAAAGCAGTTATGCTGAATGCTCTTTGGGAGCGTTAACTCTACTTACTGCTGCTGTGTTTTGCTCTTAGGTTTCCCGTTGCCACCTCAGCTCTGTCTCCCTTTCCTGCTGGAAGAGGTACGTTCCGGTCCTGTCGATACACGCTGCAGTTCTCGTGGGCAAAGCACCTCTGAATAGTTAGTTTTGAGCTGAATACTGGTACTGTTCAATAGATTCATCAGTGCACTCTATTCCCTCATCCAAGTCATTATCAGCCAGTTTGCTGATGACACCAAACTGGGAGGAGTGGCTGACCCGCCAGCAGGCCGTGCTGCCATTCAGCGGGACCTGGACAGGCTGGAGA